>OY757014.1:177921415-178021705 GCA_963580285.1 Lucinisca nassula | reverse complement strand
CTTGTTAGAGCCCCGCACTGAAAGTGTGGGTGCCCTATAGTAATCACTCTGTCCGTCCGTCTGTCTGTCTGTCCGTCCACAAATTTTCCTACTCCTCTGATAGCGCTGCCGGGGCCCTAGTCAGTTTCACTGACAGCTCTAGTTTTTTCAGCCTACACTGAGAGACAATTGCCCCACCAGTGCTATCAGTGCTTTGATTTATGAAGTTCACTTGAAAGTTTATGTATTTTTTTCAGGATTGCTTCAAGGACAAAATGAAATAGAGATAATTGAGATGCATGGCTCACAACAAGATGGGTAAGTACCCATATTCTGAAACAGCCAGAGTTTCCGTTACTAAAACACGCCTATACAAATGCATTGTACATTTAACCGCCAAATTTTAAGATGAAAAATTGTGATATTTTTCTTATGTCTGCTCAAAATATAGACATAAGAAAAATAACACTTACCCCTGTAAACCCCAGTTTTACTATATAAAAGTGGGGTTCAAGGGTGTCAGAATTATATAGATGTGTTTTGTGATGTTTACCCTGAATATGCCAATCACAACAATAGACATCTGCTGTGTTGTCTGTTGGTTACTTTAAAAGTCATTGTTAAAAAGTGTGGACCCAGTTTAGACTGACCCTATAAGAACAGTCTGATCAGGCTTCACATTGTTTGCCTGTATGCGAAAGTATTTTTAAAAATTTTGCAAGAAAAAGGAAATTGTCCATGTAAACCGTTAACATTTTTAGATACAGTTTTTCTTGGCATCTTAAGGCATGGGAGACAAAAATACTTTTGCAGGAGTTGTCTCCCCTGAAGTTGTTCCCATTCCCCTTAATTGTTTGAACAGGACCCAATTGTTAAAAACTAATGATGTAGTTTGTGAACATATCGTTAAAACCTTGATCATTTATTGTGGCAAATATGCTCATATTAGTGCTGAAAAAAATTGTAAGTTGGTTTTTCATTTGCAGAAGCTACTCATATTTTTTCAGCAAAAATTCCAATATATATTTCATGTTCTTATTTTTTCAGCACAAATTCCAATAAATATTTCATGTACTTGCTGGAACAGTTAATTTTTCAGCAAAGGAGCTGGGGCTGGTTGTTCAAACATTGTTAGCTTAACGAGCACAATAGTGGTAAAATTGTTAACTGTTCTAGTAAGTACAATACCTTATACATGTACAATGTTACTTTTCCTGTAAAAATGTGATTTGCAAAACCTGATTACATTTTTACACATAAATATCTATGTTTGCTATATTAAATTATCAACATTTTAATGATATGTTAACTAACGACATTGTTAGTTTTGAACAAATGCTTGGACCTATGTTTTCAGGATTTTGATACATAATGAAAAAACGCCTATTCAAATATATTGGAAAAATTTTACCACCAAAAAAATGAAAATTTTCAGATGAAAATCCTGATTTTTTTTTTCATATTTCTGCTCAAAACTTTGATTGTGGGCACTTTTTAGAACCGCCTCAGTGAGACGGTTCTAACAAGTACCCAGTCTGTGTTTTTGAGCAGAAATAAGAATGGGCACTCGTTAGAACCACCTCAGTTAGGCAGTTCTAACAAGTACCAACAATCTATGTTTTTGCGCAGAAATAAGAAAAATAATATTAGACCAGTGGGGTTTATTATGGGGTTTTTGTAATGTTTTAGGTTTTCCTCTGCCTCAATGTGATTATTTCACTAATGACTAATTGCAGGTCTGACGTATCAGTAGTGACATACCAAGTTGTTTGTAAGAACAGGTCCTGTGATGCGGAGGACCTGACAGCTCCTAGCAAGGCAACATTAGATGAGAGCCTGGGTCATGTGGGCAAAACTTTACATCACAAAGCAGAACGTATAGATAATGATGACAATGATGATGAGCTGGTAAGTGACTGTTAGCCTCTTAAATGAATTGGCATAACCAATAGACAGTCCAGAACAGGAGGGCCATATTTTGACACCATAACCCCTTTATATATAAAACCATACTTGTTCTAAAAGTTAACAAGTGAGTGAGTGTTTGAGTTTTATGTCTCACCAACAGCTAAGGTCATTCAGAGAGGGGACCTAGGTTTAAAGACTCATCTGAAAGTCTGGAGAAGCCTGGGATCAATCCTGCGACCCCTGGTTTACAAGGCAAATAGCATAACCACTACACCACGGAGGCTTCAGATTTTAACAAGTACAATTTACCACCAGGGTCCAGTTGTTCAAAGCATCATTAGCTTAACGAGCTCGTTACTGGGCATTTTTTTACTTTCTAGGAAGTATAGTATTTTTGCTGAAATAATGTGAACAGCTTTTGCATTGCATTTTTTTTCAGCAAAAATATTAGCATATTTGCCACATTAAATGATCAGAGTTTTAACGGTACATTAAGTAATGATATCATTAGTTTTGAACAACTGGCCCCAGATGTTGTATGTGTAAAATAGCTGGATGAGTGACAAACAGTGCAGACCCTGATGGGACATCTCATGTGGGTCACATTTGTCTACACTGCATGCTATGTAAGGCCTGTCTGTCTGAATACATAGGGTAAATACTGTAAAAATCCTAACAATTCGAACATCTAGAGGACTTGCTGTAATTTTCCTAAAATTTTAGCAAATAATTTCACGATGAAGACTGATCAGACTGCATGGATGCACAGGCTGATCTGAGTCTTTGCTGGGCATAAATTGTAGGAAATGCTGTGCCCTGGCTCAATTATGGGATAATTTTCCCTTTTTCTTGTTAGAAACATATGTTAGAATCAACTCATTGAGGTGATTTTAACATGTACCCACATCATATTTTTATGGATAAAATTATCCTCGTTTGTCCTCTCTATCTGAAGCTATGATATATCAGGTAGGGCACAGCGTTTCCTACAATTTACATGTGTGCCCTGCGAAGACTCAGATCAGCTTGCACATCCATGCAATCTGATCAGAGTCTTATGTTCTGTACTCTTAAGGATAGCTAAGGGCCCAATGCTCCTTCATGCACTAAGATTTGCAGGCTGATCTGATCCTTCACTGGGTGCACATTTAAATAGTTGGAAATGCTTTGCCCCTGCTCAAATTATTACATTTACATAGAAAGTGTTTGTCATACTATTTCCTGCAAATAAGGGCTTGACATTTGCCAGGTCCCATTTTCAAGAAGTGCATGAACTTTTGTTTGTTTGTTTGAATTGGGGTTTTATGTCCCCATCAACATTACATGTATTTAGGTCATTTTGGAGACGTTGCTTCCAGTTGTGTGGGACATTTATCCAACATTGATATCTCAAGCCCTCCATCCAAACAAACCAATAAGGTTTATATGTAGGGACTGTCTGACTGGCACCACTTTGCCTGGGCAGGCTTAGACCTTCTAAGTGGTTTACCAGTACTTGTGCGGTGGTTTTCTGCTCTGCTTGGAAGTATCATGCAGCCCAATCTATTTCTCCAAGCCCCGTTGGGTGTGGACCAGAAATGCATTAAGTCAAGATTATTTTATACAGTAGAATTTCTTGCAAGTAGAACTGACTGTCAACCCTAATTTTAACTATCATTATCAGTACAGTCCCCTTTTCTCACCGCTGTGGGTTTGAGCCCGGTTCGGGTCACATGGGAGATACCAAGTTCTGCAAAATGACCATTACAGTGTTGACAGGGACTTTAAACCTCAAATCAAACAAACAAACAAACAAAGCCAAGTTCTGCAACGGAAGGTGAGGTGTTTTTTCTCCGGGTACTCCAGTTTTTGCCCACCCATGGGCTCAATATGAGTAAAATAAATCTTGAAAAGGTCGTAAAACCACAATAAAGTCCCTTTTATGAGCCATACTGTTGGGAGTGGTACATAGTACCCTTGTAATGAGACTTTGCAGTATCCACAATGGAATTTATAGTAGAATGAGCATTTGGAAGACAAAGTAAGATAGTGATTTCTAGTACCATTTATAATGCTTTTATTAATATTTCAGCCAAAGTGGGTGTTACCAGTGGCCATAGCAGGTGGTGTTCTAGTGTTGGTGATTCTAGTAGCATTGATGTGTGTAGTAGTGCGTAAACGAAGGTATGTTCTATGAAAAAAAAAATTGCAAAATGTTAAATAGAATAGACTGCCTAATTCTAAGGCGAAATTTTACACAGGAAACCTCAAAACGACATTACGATAACACACCGGTTTGGTATTTTTTCACATCTCCATAATGGCTACTTTTCTGATGAAAATCTGTGATATTTTTCTATTTTTCTTATAAATGCAGCAAACATAGTTTGTGGGTGCTCGTTAGAACTGCCTCATGGAGGCGGTTCTAACAAGTACCCACGACCTATGTCTTGGAGCAGAAATAAGAAAATAATGTCTAACCCTGTAAAACAGTTTTCTCTATATAAAGTGGGGTTAAGAGGGGTGTTGATTTCACTGACTTGTTCACGTGATGGAGATACTGGTATACGGTGCCAGCCCAGATCAGAAGCAGCTTCACTGCTTACAAATAGGGTTTTCTGTCCATTTTTTTGCCATTTTGGAAACACGCCTATTCAAATATATTGAACATTTTGCCACCAAAAAAGAAAAAGAAATTATCAGATAAAACATTCTGATATATTCCATTTTTCCGCCCAAAACAAAGATTGTGAATACTTGTTAGAATGGCCTTGGTGATCAAAACATAGATTGTGATCATAAGTAAGAAAAATAATGTATACCCCTGTATACCCCAGTTTTACCATATAAAAGTTTGGTTTCATAATAAGGGGGTGAAAATTTTATAGTAGTGTTTTGTAATGTTGGGCAAGCCTTCAGCATGTGAGACTAATGTTTAAGTCCATACAGGGGCAACATTGCCTTCGGCAAATACTTGTCTTAAGGGGAATGGATATACCTCCAAGGGTCCAAGGGAGGCAACTCCTGCAAAAGTATGTTTGTCTCCCATGTCAATAGGGGTCAACTCTCAAAGAAAAGAATTTGCTCCTGAGGAGATTAGACCCCCTTTTCAGAGAGAAAGAGTTTATAGAACAGGAAAAGGAAATCCCAAAGTTGTCTCCCTTTGAAAAATGACAGAAAAAATCTGCCAGGTGTTCCCATTCCTCCTTAAAATCACTCAGTCTGACATCCCAAAATTTTCAAGTAGATTCTTGCTAAATATGAGGTGGAAGATTTTATTCAGTACAAAGTGGTGAAATGTGGAATCAGTAAGGGCCTAACAGAATTACCCCTTCCATCATGATGAAGTGGAAACTCATTATGATAACACTTCCGTGAGACCTAGCGTATTCTTTCATAATTCAAAAATGGTTATTTTTCCGATGAAAATGTGTGCTTTTTTTCTTAGTAATATCCCAAACATAGGTCGTGGGTGCTTGTTAGAACCACCTCGGGTTTCCACATGAAGAATATCATTTCATGTACAGGCTTAGACACTTCATTATGATAACACACCCATGAGACATAGTGCATTTTTTCACATTTCCAAAATGGCTACTTGTCAGATGAAAATCTGTGATATTTTTCGTATTCATACTGCAAACACAGGTTGTCGGTGCTCTTTAGAACCACTTCATTGAGGTGGTTCTAATGAGTACTCACAACCTATGTCTCAGAGCAGAAATAAGAAAAACAATGTACACAATGTATACCCCTGTAAACCCCAGTTTTCTCTATATAATGTGGGGTTTAAGAGGGTGTTCCTTTCACGGACTTGTTCATATGATGTGGTACCACAGAAAAATGTTCTAGACAGGGGCAGTTTGAGCTACTGAGGGTTCATCATTGTACCAGCACAGGAAGCATAATTGAGATGATTTAGGAGCACCCTTTTGATTTTCTTGCAAAAAAGTTATGTTGTGTGTACTCATTAGAACTGCCTCATCGAGGCGATTCTAATAAGCTTCCACAATCCTTAAAATGAACAGAAATCCATAAATATACACCTGGCAAAAAAATTAAACATCTTTTTCATTCACTATCTGTGTATTGTTTTACATTTTTTGTATTTCTCTCTTTTGTTTAAGTCAGGACCCCGCCCATCGGGGCTTAGAAAAATAGATTGGGCTGCATGATTGCTTCCATGCAGAGCTGAAACCGACCATACAGAAGTACTGGTAAACCCCTTAGAGGGTCTAAACCTGCCGAGGCAAAGTGGTGTGAGTCGGACCATCCCTACATATAAACCCTTCTGGTTTGTTTGGGCGGCAGGGCTTGAGATGTCATTTCGTCTCAATGTTGGGTAAAAGTTCCACAAAATTGGAAGCAACAACACCAAATGTTCAAAATTATGTTGACGAGGACCTAAAACCTCCATTCAAACAAACAAACTTTGGTTTAACCCTTATCTTGCTGTTCACAACAAGCCATATCTTTGCAAAAATGTAGATCCAGATCAGATGGCTTCTGAAGAAGCCATCTGATCTGGATCTACACTGTTTGGCATTCAGTTTATGAATTTGTAGCAATAAACCAGATCAAGTGATTTGATTGGTTGATAGACAGAAATGGGTGTGGCCTAAATGAATATTCAGCAAGATAAGGGTTAAGTCTAAGATTCATTGACTTTCAATCCAAACTTATATGGCCTGAAAATAAATGGCAGACTAAATTTCTTTTGTTTTGCTTTATGAACAGACTTGTCTCAAACGATTGATTGTTATATAGGAAAACCGGGAGAAATAAAGTTTCCCTACTTTGACTCCAGGCCAGGGCTTCAAAAGGGAGGGTTTCATGACAACTTGTACTTTAAATTGAAGCTTGGCATCTCTGCTTAACATTGCTTTAAATGTGTTTGTGGTTAGTGATTGTAAATATGCAAAATTCAAGCTGAAGCGATGGAACTAGTTTCTGGACATTTAACACTGATCCTTAACAGACATGATGTTTGACTTTTGTCAAGTGTATATTTGTTATCTGGAACTTACCATATTTACTGTATGTGTCTGGACAGATAGGCCTGTGCAAACTGTATAGATCCAGATGAGATGCCACAAAATGTGGCATCTCATCAGGGTCTACACTGTTTGCCACTCACCCAGCTATTTTTGGACACAACATTGGACAGTAGATTGTACTTCATCACGAAAACACACCTATACAATTTTGACCCCCTTGAACCCCACTTTTATATAGTAAACCTGGGGTTTAAAGGGGTAAATATTATTTTTCTTATTTCTGCTCTAAAATATAGATTGTGGATACTTGTTAGAACTGCCTCAATGAGGCGGTTCTAATGTGTACCTACAAACAATATTTTGAGCAGAAATAAGAAAAATATAACCATTTATCATCTGATTTTGTTCAATTTTGGCGATGAAATTTGCAGTGTATTTGAAAAGGCGTGTTTTTGTAATGTTGTAAAAATTTTAGAACAAGTATGGTAAAAAGTTGAGGTGTCCAAATACTTGGGTAAATACAGTAGAAAAATTCTGTAGGTGCTCAAGATTGAGTCCAAATCAACCAACGTAAATGAGCCATCAAAGTTTTATTGTAAATTTCAGACAAGGAAAGAAGGGTGACTTCCAACAGCAAGAGGAAATGGTGATAAGAAGAAACACTTTTGATACGGAACATTTCAGTGGTCCGATGGAAGTTAGAAATCCTACCTATAACATAGATGATACTGATGTGGAGTCTAGAAATCCTATGTACAATACAGAAGATGTTGAAACTATAAATCCAGTGTACAGCATGGATGATACTAATAATGTTGTTGAAGATCACAGACTTTGATAAATTTTTACCTGTGTTGTTTTCTAGCTAGCATAACCAATCACACTAGCAGAAGACATTTTCAAAGTACTTTTACCTTGTCTTACAAAAGGTAGGGGGAGCTATTGCTATAGCCCCGGTGTCCAGCATCAGCATTAAAGTTTACCTGCAGATTCTCATTTGTAATATTTTACAAATTTATTTTCAAATCAACCTAACAACAGAGAAAAACCAACATTTTTTTTTCAGATCTGCACAATACTCCCCATTAATTGTTCTGCCCTTTTGAAGGTAATCTATGAATATTATACCCTTGGCATCCCAGAACACTGATGCCATCACCTTCCCTGCAGAGGAGACAACCTTTGCCTTCTTTGGAGGGGGTGAGCCAGGGTGCTTCCATTGCATGGATTGTCTTTTGGTCTCTGGCTCAAAGTGATGAACCCAACACTCAACCTGAGTGACAAAACGGTCAAGAAAACCATCTTGGCCTGCTTCAAAAATAGCCAAGTTGGCTTGTGACAGGTTCAGTCTGGTCAACTTTTGGTCAGGCGTAAAAAGCCGTGGCACCCATCAGGCGGAAACCTTCGATATTCCTAATTCACTGTGTAGAATGTTCTCTTCTCGTTCACGGGAGATGCCAACAGTGTTAGCTAACTGATTCACAGTTAAACGTCTGTCATCCATCACAGCCCTATGCACTTGGCTGATGGTTTCCTCAGTTGTTGTTGTGGGTCTTCCACACCCGTCATCATCTTCAAGGCTGTCCTTGCCCATCTTAAAATTTGCTACCCATCTTTTCACGGTTGCATACGAAGGAGCATCATCCCCTAATGTAGCAACCATATCGGCATGGATACCACGATGCCAGATTTTGTCCATTTTCTCAAAAACGTGCTAGTATCAATTTTCAAAGTCTAGAATTTCTAGGTTATTGCAAGTAAACTTGAACTCATTTGAGTCAAATCAAGTAATAAAGGTTTGGATTTAATGAATACAAAATTTCATGGCTGTTTGATGCCTGCTTTTTGGTCAGGCTAAGAACTTTTCAGCCTACCCTCGTAAAGTGGGGTTTATGGGGTGGTCATTTCACAGACTTGTTCACGTGATGGTAATGGAATGTAATGATTTCATCTGTATAACCTCCTTTGGTTAAAGTTTGTGATGCAGTGGATGGACTGTTGGACTCTGAACCAGAATATCATCATTCAATTTTATTTTTTGAAACAAAAACCCTTGAACCAAGATTTCTTGTTCAGTGCTATTAGGGGAACCCTCTGGTTCTCTTTTAATTGCTGCAGTCTGTTGAGCTGTTTTACAAGATGAAATTCCATTTTGGGGCAAAAACTGCAAAATTGATTTTTTTTTAGCTCACCTGTCACGTAGTGACAAGGTGAGCTTTTGTGATCACTTTTCGTCCGTCGTCCATGCGTCCGTCCGTGCGTGCGCCCGTAAACTTTTTCTTCAAACAACATCTCCTCCTAAACCACTGATCGGATTTTGACCAAATTTCACAGGAATGATCCTTTGGTGGTCCCTTTTCAAAGTTGTTCAAATGGTTCCAGTCCATTGCACATCAAGGTCACAGGAGCCAAAAATAGATTCTTTTTAATGAAAACTTAAAAAATCTTCTCTGAAACCGCAAGGCCCAGGTCTTCGATATTTGGTGTGAAGCTTCATCGAGTGGACCTCTACCAAGATTGTTCAAATTATAGCCCTAGGGCCAAAAATGCTCCCGCGCCGGGGCCCACTGGTTTCCCATAGGAGTATATAGGGAAAACCTTTAAAAATCTTCTTGTCTCAAACCAGAAGGCCCAGGTCTTTGATATTTGGTATGAAGCTTCATCTAGTAGACCTCTACCAAGATTGTTCAAAATATAGTCCTAGGGCCAAAAATGCCTCCGTGCCGGGGCCCACTGGTTTCACATAGGCGTATGTAGGGAAAACTTTTAAAATCTTCTTGTCTGAAACCAGAAGGCCCAGGGCTTTGATATTTGGCATGAAGCTTCATCTAGTGGACCTCTACCAAGATTGTTCAAAATAAAGTCCTGGGGCCAATAATGCGACCACACTGGGGCCCACTGGTTTCACATAGGCGTATATAGGGAAAACCTTTAAAAATCTTCTTGTCTGCAACCAGAAGGCCCAGGTCTTTGATATTTGGTATGAAGCTTCATCTAGTGGACCTCTACCAAGATCGTTCAAAATATAGCCCAGGGCCCACAGGTTTCACATAGGCATATATAGGGAAAACCTTTGAAAATCTTCTTGTCTGAAACCAGAAGGCCCAGGTCTTTGATATTTGGCATGAAGCTTCATCTAGTGGACCTCTACCAAGATTGTTCAAAATATAGTCCAGGGGCCAAAAATGCCCCTGTGCTGGGGCCTTCTGGTTTCACATAGGCATACATAGGAAAAACCTTTTAAAATCTTCTTGTCTCAAACCAGGAGGCCCAGGTCTTTGATATTTAGTGTGAAGCTTCATCTAGTGGACCTCTACCAAGATTGTTCAAAGTATAGTCATGGGGCCAAAAATGCCCCCGTGCAGGGGCCCACTGGTTTCACTTAGGTGTATATAGGGACCCCTTTAAAAATCTTCTTGTCTGAAACCAGAAGGCCTAGGTCGCTGATATTTGGCATGAAGCTTCATCTAGTGGACCTCTACCAAGATTGTTCAAAATATAGTCCTGAGGCCAAAAAAAAGGAATTTTAAGACCTTCTTTTCTGAAACCAGTAGGCCCAGGTCTTTGATATTTGGTATGAAGCTTCATCTGGTGGATCACTACCAAAGTTATTCAAATTATAACCCTTGGGCCAAGAATGTACTAGAGACACTGATTCTCATGTGAGCGATTCAGGGCCCTCTAGGCCCTCTTGTTTAATAACTTGCCCTCTTCCAAATCAGCCACCCCCCAACGAGCTATGTTGTCTTCAGTCAATTCTTGTTTTCATAGGTTTCAGAGGAAGAAAGGCATGGCAATACACCACAATCTTGTTATAACACAGTTTATTATATAGAGGATCTTACATGAGTGTTCATGTATTATTGAATTTATTAAACGAGTTAGGGAAAAGGGATAAAATGCGAGGCTGTGCCAAGCATTTTAATATCAAATATAACTACCCATCACTACAATTATAGCCTTTTCACCAGACGCAGGTCTGGGACAGTCTGACACAAAAAAAATCTAGCCAGAAATGCCACCGGCATGTCCCTTTTCCCGTGACCTCCCCAGCGTCGAGTCCTGATTGGTCGCTGATGTCACATGACCTATCAGACCAATAGGCAGACGATACAGGTCACGTGACCGCGATTTTCGCGCCGAGAAGATCATTATTTTTTCAGACTTGCTTGGGATAGGATGGTCAAACTACATTCCATGGAAGAATGAATAAACGGATAAGTGTTTTATTCTTTTTTGATTTTGCACTTACCTTGAGTTTCCACAACGTACTTAGGCTTTGTAAGCTTACTGTTTATTCCGAAATTCTTAGAGACTTTATTTCGCGTGTTTCTGCCGACATTACATGTGTAGTGGTTGTCCGCCATTTTGAATTTTCACTTGGAAGTTTTGTTTATCATGTGATCAACCTTTTTTGGTTTTTTGATAAGCACCACACTTCTTTTCATGTTATGTGCCAGGGTATAGACTCGTATTATTCCTGGTAATGTTTTAATAGAAGTCGGCGTTGTGGAAACTTAAATTGCCAGAAAAGAGGACGGTTTTTGTGCGTGTTCCTTCCACTTCCGGTATCGGAAGACGTTGTATCGCTGAATAAAAATTCTCAACATTAATTTAGTTTTGAACATGTGCAAGACCCGTCTTCGTTTAGCACTTATAAATCCCACGATGCAGATGGATAATATTCAGGTCCCTTTGTGGCCTTTCTATAGTATCTTCTAAACAGAATCCATCCAATTCGTGTGGGTCACCTTTGCCGAATCAAGATGAGCCAGTCTATGTCCCCTCCTCCCATTTGGGCCTGGGTTGACTAGGATAGGTTCGTCGACCGCCCCGTAGAGACCCTGCTCATAATTGCGGGGACTCCGGGGTGCGGGGAACCTATGCCCAAAAATTTTTTCCGAATCCATGTTACATACGAATTTTGGTACGGTTCCGATCTCGGTTTTTATCGGATAACCTTTCCGGACCTTCGGTACTTAGTTTACCTTGGTCATATGCTTCTTTCCTCTTATTATGATAAATTTTTGTTATCATAATCATTAAATTGGATTGTTTTCCCTTGTAAAACATACAGACTTGGGCATCGTTATTGGAATACCGTGACTATTGCAAGTGAATCCGGGACGTTTCGGTACAGAGTCGTTTCGGCCTGGGTCGTTTTCGACCCGAATTTGCACCTGGATCGATTCGGCCTATTTCGGTGGGTCGGTTCGGCCTTGGGTCGATTCGGCCTTGATCGTTTTTGGCACGGCTCCTTGAATGCTCAATTTTGATTCGGCAATTTCGCATGTTCAGTGCACGTTACACAATAAAGGGCCTAACACTGGGGAAGTTTAATTGAGCCTCGAGTGTTTTGCCCCTAGAGCTGAATCTGGGCCTAGTGAATTATCCTCTGGGGATGTATCAATACTCAGAGGTTGGTCTTTTTTCGTCCTTACTGATTAGCGATTATGAGAAGGACATATTTAGAGCCTCATCACCTATTGATTCTAAAACTTTAAGCGGACCATGTCTTCCCAACGTTTTCAGAATCAAGCTTCAAGACCGGGGGCACTCGTGAAAAGAACTTGGAACATTGGTTCTAACAACAAAAAACATCAATTTTTTGTTCTTATGAAATTCCAAAATTCGACCCAGATTCAGTCTCTGTATATATGACGTCAGGGAAATTGGCATTACTTCCTGTTTCGACGCTCTAACATTGGAGCTTCTTACCAGGACTATTATTAAGTGGGTTCTCATTATGTCTGGTATTCTAATTCTACCCACTTTGCCTTCAAACAAGAGCATTCCGACCATATAGCTGCTATTCTAATGCTTTTGTTTATTTCCCGGTCATTTTTTCACATGCCATGGCTGTCTACCACCATGTTGCATGTTTGGCGCAACTCTGCTCTTGATAACTGGTTCAGTTTTTACTGAGCATAGTAAATGAAAACTTAGAGCCTCAGCGCCTCTTGATTCTAAAACTACAAGCGGACCATGTCTTCCCAACGTTTTCAGAATCAAGCTTCAAGACCGTGGGCACTCGTCTTTTTTGAAGTCTTCGGAGAGCGTATCAAGTACAGGTACCGCAACCAAGAGACGCTCTTCGACTACTTCCGATGACTTTTAAGTGCTTATCACCCTCGACTAGAAGATCTCAATCAGTCCTCGTCTACTAATAGATCATTCTCAGATCAGGGTACACGGTCCTTTCGTTCCAGAGGTCGGACTGGAACGAAATCTCCCAATAGAGGAAGACACAAGTCTAACAAATGACTTTCTTCCTTCCCCTCCTCTTCATCTTCTCCCAGTAGGAGCCGAGCTTTTTCAGTTCTATCAAGCCTTGGCTTCTTTTATTAAATATATTTTGAGTTTTATGAGTTTTGAGAAAGGGTTACTGGATTGAGTTCGTTAGGAATCCTTTCTCTTTCTCACATGCAAATACTATTTCTGGTAAATAGTATCAAGAAAAGAAATCTTTTTATGGGAAGAGGAAGGGTTCTTCTCCAAAAGAAAGCCGTGTAAGTAGAAAAATTTCTCCTTTCCCCAGGCTTCTACAGGCGGATCTTTCTGGTCGAGAAGAAAATGGGAAATCGACTCATCATCGACTTCTCACACTGAACACAGATGATGCAAGTCGATCATTTCAAAATGGAAACTTCGTCCTCGATTAGTCAGGTCAATTCTCCCAAATTCGGGGACGATTTCCGTAGTTTTAAAGGACGCTTACCTTCACATCTCCATCCATAGGTCATTACGCAAATTCCTTCGTTTCACCTTGGATGGAATTTTGTGTATCAGTCCGTTGCCTTTCCTTTGTTGGATTTGTCAACGGATCAATGAAAAGAAAAGAAGAAAATGGGAAAATCGACTCATCATCGACTTCTCACACTTAACAAGATGATGCGAGTCGATCGTCTCAAAATGGAAACTTCGTCCTCGATTAGTCAGGTCAAATTTCCCAAATTCGTGGACGATTTCCGTAGTTTTAAAGGTCGCTAGCCTTCACATCTCCATCCATAGGTCATTACGCAAATACCTTTGTTTCACCTTGGATGGAATTTTTGTGTATCAGTCCGTTGCCTTTCCTTTGTTGGATTTGTCAACGGATCAATGTTTTTTTCCCTGTTCACCAACTTAATGGAAATTAATTAAGCAGCTCTCATCATAGAATTAGGCCCCAATCTCGTGTAGTGTTCCGATGATGGGTTTTGTCATCATTTTTACAGATACTGTTTATCATACCTTGTCCTAACGTGTACAGGTTATTGTGAATTTAGATTTCATACACTTTATCGAGAAGTTGAAATTGACTCTACCTCAAAGATACTTCTCCAAATTTTTTCACGCCCCGAAAAACTTTCGATTTATGTCAGGGGTTTGTTTCCCCTTTTTAGAACTTAGTAATTGGATCCAGTTTTCCCTGGACAATCTCATCTTAGACCTTTCCAGTTTTTTTTGCTAATATTATCACTGGAAATACCATACGGTCTATAGGAGCAATAAATTCCATTATCAAGATTGCTCTCTACGATTTATGAATCCCTCAGTATCAAATGGGGTCTCCTCTTTTAGAGACTATTCCCTATTTGTTTGTTCGCATGCCAGCCTTTCAGGTTGGTTTCCCACTTTGAACCTCAGGGATTAGTTGTTCAGGGAACGTGGGGCCTATATTAGGCGGGGCTATATATATATATATGTGTGTGTATTGTGTATGCGTATATGTATGTATATATGTATATGTGTATAAACATTTTGAAACTTCAGACAAATTTCCTTGGTTTATCAGTTCTTCATAGCTCCAAACTGAGGAACACCTTCATTATTGTTACTCCAGACAAATGAATAGTGTAGTTTTTTCTACTTATCAGGGAGTGACTCATTACTCTTCCCTGTTGGCTTTTACATGGAAGATTATAACTTGGTGTCTTCAGGAAGGTGTGTCTATCCTTGTCGGACACCTCCAGGCAGATTATGTCATTGGGATCGCCCCTATAGACCAGTTCACCATCCGTTCTCTACAGGGCGTTTTCTCAAATGGAGAGAACCTTTATTGGGCCTTTTTTGATCAAATGTCCAAACAACTCGGTTCTCCAATCAACTTCCTTTGTGTTTCAAGTTTCAGATCACCTGGAACATGCAGTTGATTTAAAATCTCTAGATTGGGGGAATCTTTTACATATGCGTTTACACCATTCAACTGAATTCCTCTAGTTCTAGTTAAAAAATTCAAGCGTCCAAAAGCCGAGCCATTCTGATTACGCCTCCTATGGCCTCAGAGATCTTGGTTTTTTAGTCAGTCTGAGCCTAGTCTCAAGACTTGCAACCCGTCTTCCAGTAGTTCCAGATCAAATATCTAAAAGGTGTGGGTCAAGCATTCCATTTCAATCCAGAAATGCTTTACTTACACATCCAGATGTTGTCAGGAATCAAACCAGAGGTAGACACTTTTCTGGTTTCTCTGCCGAGTGTATCTTCAAATATAGAAAGATCTCCACTCTCAAGTTTTACTCTGGAAGATGGAAGATAATTTCTAGTTGGTGTAGAAAAAGGGAAATAAATCCAGACAATTCCTCTAGGGAGGTTTTTTACCGGATTTCTTTTTCTGTCTGTTCTCTACCCTTCAATTTCTATTTCATCTAAGAGAAGGGTACAGATCAGTAATCTCGAACATGTTAAAATTTTAGTCGGCTTCACACTTTTTCATTAAACCCTACCATCACCAGCTTATTAAAGGGGTTTTTCACTATGCCGACATGTTTCCAGGACTTTGTATCCAAATGGAATCTTGCATGAGTATTGTGGTCTTTTCTAAACCACCTTACGATCCGGTGAATTCAGCTTCTTTTATTCATTTGATAGTCAAGCTGTATTTCATTTGACATTTGCTTCAGTTCATAGAAGTTATAGTCATGCTTTGCCAATTACAGAGGGTTGTTTTCAGGTATGAGAAGAACAATGACTTCTTTTTCTCTTCTCATTCAACCTATTTTTGTTTCAGGCTATAAATAACCTTGTCTGAAACTATTATTTGTCCTGTCATTTCCAGGATTCGTGGATCGTAGGCTAATGTGAATTTTTTGTATACATTAGAATGTTTAAAACGTTTCGAGATTATCATGAGAATTTTTTCTTTTCAATCAAGGGGTTTTGGATATATTTCTAACCATCCTTGATTGCAAAGTGGATTTGTAAAGTGATAAAGCTTCTACCAGTATATGCTAATTTCACTTCTGCCCTATTATCATTCAGAATACAGTATGAGGTTAGAACCTTCTACATTTTGGGCATATCGGAACTCCGTTTTTTCTTCAGAATGTTTTTTTCTTACTGCGTAATGGATGTTCCAACGCTACTTTTCATCCCTTCACCTAAGGTGCTTGGTTCCCATTCGTAGTGGTACTCATTCCTTGGGTAGTTTAGTAGCTTCTCAATCTATTATGAGCAGCACTTATTTTGGGATTTTATTTTCCTTGGTTGTTTGTTAGCCTGTTTGAATAGGTATGGACCTTCTATTTTGACTCCGGTTCCTGTCCATTTATCTTCTCCACTTGTGAATTTTGGATTTGGATCCCTTGCAGTCATGGTGGATACTCTCTTACATTACCATCATTGGATGGTTTTAAAAGGGGTATAAACAACCAAGGTTGGAGGAGTTAGGTATGTATAACTTTATTTTTCATCCAACCCTCCACTTGCTTTGAATTCAGGCTATAATTGTAGTGATGGGTAGTTATATTTGATATTAAAATGATATTTTTAATGTAAAATTAATTTTAATTAATAATATACCTACCCATCACTACAATGGTATGTCCCGCCTCCCAGCCCCGCCTGAAATATTTGTTTTCCTGAAAGAAATAATGATCTTCTCGGCGCGAAAATCGCGGTCACGTGACCTGTATCGTCTGCCTATTGGTCTGATAGGTCATGTGACATCAGCGACCAATCAGGACTCGACGCTGGGGAGGTCACGGGAAAAGGGACATGCCGGTGGCATTTCTGGCTAGATTTTTTTTGTGTCAGACTGTCCCAGACCTGCGTCTGGTGAAAAGGCTATAATTGTAGTGATGGGTAGGTATATTATTAATTAAAATTAATTTTACATTAAAAATATCATTTTATCCCTTTTTCTCAACGAGTTTAATAAATTCAATAATGCATGAGCAAGAATGCAAGATTCTATTTATTGTATGACATTTAAAGCACATTTTATTCACGTTTGTTAACAAAAATGTCAATATTTAGCCATTAGTAAACATGTCGTTAAGGACGTGGTACATGTAACGTTACGGGACGTATCTAGCATTTTGCATATTTAATCTACTAGTGGATTATCGAAAATATTACATGGCCTTATTACACTCTCAGACGTAATGTCATATGATAAAACGGGGTTTGGATATAACACGGGTTCAAGATTGATCTGAAAATGTGTAGATTTTATAGAAAAAGACCATAAATCTTTTTTGTTTGGATATAACACAGTTGTTAAACTAACACGGTTTCCGCTTTGGATCCCATTAACAGTGTTTTAAAGATGTTGTGGTGTACTTGTAAATTGTCTGTTGAGAAGATAATGCTTGACATTATATGTAGTTGTCTTCTGGGCAGATCTAGGAACATGTTCCCGCTCATTTGGGCTTGAAGAAATACATTGGGATGCATGGTACTTACACGCAGAGCTGAAAACGATTGAACATTTGAGTACTGGTAAACTGCTTAGAAGGTCTCTCCCTGCCAAGGTAAAGTGGTGTGAGTCGGACAGTCCCATAAACTCTAACAGTTTCTTTGGGTGGTAAGGCTTGAGATGTCATTTTATCTCAATGTAGCGTAAAAGTCCTATAAAATCAGAAGCAGTGTCTTCAAAATTTTGATTTAGTGTTGATGTTATAAGGAAATTTGTTAGCAGGAAATTTTGATGTTCATTACGAAAACACGCCTATACAAATGTAATTGTTAACTTTGCCGCTGAAATAACCAAAATTTTAAGAAGTAAAATTGCAGTATTTTTTATTTCTGCTCAAAATATAGATTGTGGGTACTCATTTGAACCACCTCGATGAGTACCAACAAGCCATATTTTAGAGCAGAAATAAGAAAAGGTGTACCCCTGTAAACCCAAGTTTTACTATATAGAAGTGGGGTACTAGTGGGCAAAATCATACAGGCATGTTTTCATGATGTATGTTACATTCTGTAAGTGATGTCATCATGTTTACACATCTGATGTGGCATTTTACATGGCTGAAGACACTTTCTCTTGTGGATGATCATTTCTAAAGGGAATGGATATTTTAAGCTTATTTTCAGCCATTTTTACAAGGGAGACAATTTTAGGCACTGGCAGTTTACTTACTCCTAAATACAGTAAAACTTTGATGGCTCCAACACAGATGGTTCATTTACCACGGTTTCGAACTTGCAGTTGAGTCTCAAGAATTTTTTATGCCCCCGCCACTCGAAGAATGGTGGAAAGGGCATATAGCGTTGCCCCTGTCCGTCCATTCTTCCATGCGTATGTGCGTCCGAAACTTAAACACGGTCAATAACTTCCTTATTTCTTGATGGATTTTAAAATTACTTGGCAGAAATGTTAACCATCATAAGGCGACATGTCACGTGCAAAACCCAGGTCCGTACCTCCAAGCTCAAGGTCATACTTAGAGGTCAAAGGTCCAAAAAAGGGTCCGAAACTTAAATGCAGTCAATAACTTTTTTATTTCTGGATGGATTTTGAAATTACTTTTTTTGTAGAAATGTTAACCATCATGAGACGATGTGTCACATGCAAAACCCAGGTCCGTACATCCAAGCTCAAGGTCATACTTAGAGGTCAAAGGTCAAAAAAAGGGTCTGAAACTTAAACGCAGTCAATAACTTACTTATTTCTGGATGGATTTTGAAATTACTTTGAAGAAATGTTAACCATCATGAGACGATGTGTCACGTGTAAACCCAGTAGCATACCTCCATGGTCAAGGTCATACTTAGAGGTGAAAGATATAAAAATGGTCTGATACTTAAACACAGTCAATAACTTTCTTATGTTTAGATGGATTTTGAAATTACTTGGCAGAAATGTTGGCCATCATGAGACAATCTGCCTCACACAAAACCAAGGTCCTTACCTCCAAGGTCAAGGTCATACTTATAGGTCAAATGTGAAAAAAGTGTCCAAAACTTAAACACGGTCAATTTCAGGCGGGGACGCATTTCTAGTTTCTTTCATAACTTAGACGGCAATATATTGGGAGAATATTCTTATTTTATCTTGAAACAAGGCAATTCTAATGAGTACACTCGGTATACATTTATTTTAAAGAAAATTGAAAAGATTTCTTTATTATGTATTCTGACCTTGCACTATGATTTACCATCAAACTACCCCTGTCTCAAACAAAATTTCATGGTCCCAAAGGTGTTTGAACCACCGAAGTTTGAGTTGAGTTCTATTCTGAACATTAAGAAAACATGCCTATACAAACTCTTTGTAAACTTTACTGCCAAAAAAAAAAAAAAAAAATAAGATGAACAGTTGTGATATTTTTCTTATTTCTGCTTAAAATATAGATTGTGGGTTCTCATTAGAACTGCCTGATTGAGGTTGGGGTTCTAAAGAGTACCCACCATCTATATTTTAGAGTTATTCTTATTTCTGCTCAAAATATAGATTGTGGGTGCGAATTAGACAGAGTACCCACAATCTATATTTTAAAGTAGAAATAAGAAAAGTTCTATTCTGAACTTGAAAAGGAGTCCTTTTTGATAAAAAAGAAAAAAAGTTGCCTTCGTTGTAGATGTATCCCTACCCCTTCACCCTAAATATTCCAATCACAAGTGTCGTCTGCTTTGTCATTTGCCAGTCATTGCTGAAACTGTGGACCCAGATCAGACTGCTTCTCTTCTGATCTGGGTTCACACTGTTTGCTTCTTTGCAAAAATATTTTTAAAAGTTTGTAAGACAATTCGACCGACGACATGAACAGACATTTTCGATTCCAGGACATTTGCCCCCCAGGACATTTGCCCCCCAATGAATTAATCTAAAAATGGACATTTGCCCCCCAGTTGAAAACGTGACCCGGACATTTGCCCCCCAGAGCTTATTTTTGGCATGGACATCTGCCCCCCAGTGCTTATTTTACAGGTGGACATTTGCCCCCCACTGCTTATTTCAGAAAGGGACATTTGCCCCCCATATAGACCAGGGCTAACACAAAGGAAGAAAACAATGTATTTATTGGTTTATTATCATCAGAAATACAAAATGTTAAGCAATTAATTACTCCATCTATATAAATATGAATCCCATAATAACCTGCTGTTATGGACAACCCCTACGTTAGAAAGCAGTATGGATCCCGATCAGATGCCATATCTGATGGGGATCTATACTCTTTATCATGCAATTTGTTAAGTTAACAAAATATACCAAGAATGTGATGGTTAAAAGTCAACAATTGGAGAGATGCTTAATTTATTCAGCAGGATAAGGGTTAAGCAAGTCAGCTACAAAACCATATATTGAGTTTGTGCCTCACAGAGGGTCCAGTGTCAGATGCCTATACTCGAGTGGTTTTTACACTGGATGCACTGATGGTTAATTCTTGAAGAAATTGAAATGATCTTGAATGGGCTGTAAAACTTTAACCAAAACGTTATCATGTAAATTATGTAGCTATATACAAGTTTGTGTAATGAATATCCTTGTCTAGCCAGGTTGGGGGGCAAATGTCCCTTTCTGAAATAAGCAGTGGGGGGCAATTGTCCACCTGTAAAATAAGCACTGGGGGGCAGATGTCCATACCAAAAATAAGCTCTGGGGGGCAAATGTCCGGGTCGCATTTTCAACTGGGGGGCAAATGTCCATTTTTAGATTAAGTCATTGGGGGGCAAACGTCCTGGGGGGCTAACGTCCGGAGACCGACATTTTCAGATGTAGTTTTTCTTGGCATCTTAAGAGTCAAATTGTCAGTAGTTAAAGCTTTTATTCCCACTGTGTATGTAGATATGTATGTGTGTGTGTTTTAATATATATTTTATACAGAAGATTTGATATTAAATTGAAACAAGAAAAAGAATAAAAAAAACAACAACAATAAATATTGAGTTCATTTCACTTCTCTAAATCCTGGTCTAATTACCAAACAGTAAGCCGACCTCGGAAGCTCAGTCGGATGCATGTCTGACTGGTGATCAGGAGGACGTGGGTTCGATACCTGGCGGGGTCGGCAACATTCTTTCAACATTCTCTCCCTTCCGCTGATTCAAGAAGGGCAGTTGTCTTTGTTTTAATTGGTGTTTAATGGCCCAGTCAACATTTTTGGGGTCATTTTTGTGCCGGTCAGTTAACCTATCCACATTTTTCCTTGGCAGACTTATATGTAAGCAGTTAACCAGTACAGTGCACATTCTTTTGCCAGAAACTGACAACTGCCCTTCACCGGCCTCGGTAGCTCAGTCGGATGCCCGTCTGACTGGTGATCAGGAGGATGCAGGTTCGATACCTGCCTGGGTCGGCAACATTCTTTCATGGAGATTGATCATGAAATCTTTTCTACAGTCATTCTCTCCCTTCAGCTGATTCAAGAAGGGCAGTTGTCATTGTTTGTATTGGTGTTTAACAGCCCAGTCAACACTTTTTGGGTCATTTTTGTGCCGATCAGTTAACCTATTCACACTTTTTTCTGGGCAGATTTATACGTAAGCAGTTAGCCAGTACAGTGCCAATTCTTTTGCCAGAGACTGACAACTGCCCTTCTTGAATCAGTGGAAGGGAGAGAATGACCATAGAAAAGATTTCATGATCTATCTCCACTAATGTTGCCGACCCCAGCAGAAATTGAACCCGCATCCTCCTGATCACCAGTCATCCGACTGAGATACCGAGGCCAGGGAAGGGCAGTTGTCAGTTTCTGGTGAAAGAATGTGCACTGTACTGGTTAACCGCTTACATATAAGCCTGCCCAGGAAAAATGTGGATAGGTAAACTGACGGGCTCAAAATGACCTAAATAGTGTTGACTGGGCCGATAAACTCGAAACAAACAAAAACATAGAGGATCTTACATGAGTGATCATGTATTATTGAATTTATTAAACGAGTTGAGGAAAAGGGATAAAATGCGAGTTTGCCGAGCATTTTATCCCTTTTTCTCAACAAGTTTAATAAATTCAATAATACATGAGCACCAATGCAAGATTCTATTTATCATATGACTTTTAAAAGGCATTTTATTCACAATTGTTTATAAAAATATCAATATTCCGCCATTAGTAAATGGGACGTCATTAAGGACATCATACATGTAACATTACGGGATGTATCTAGCTAATTTGTATATTTAATCCACAAGTGGATTATCGAAAATATTTCATGGCGTTATTACACTCTTAGACGCGACGTCATATGACAAAAAACAATAAATGATACATTAAGAGCATCTGAGCACAATGCACAATGTGGACAATGACCACTGTAGCAAGACGCAGCCACATTTACAACCTTATCAGAGCCTTTGGTCGACCCCTGCCCATCGTATCTTTCATGAAGAAACACGAACACCTAAATACTTTGTTACTAATGTTCCTGCAACTGCCCTAATCTGTGGTAAGGATAATGGTTAACCTTTGTGGACCATTTGTTCTCTATTTTAACCCTTTTTGTACCAAATGGAATCTTCCTCCTTATATATAGCAGGAGTCCATTTCAAAATTTAGGGGTGTCAGGTTGTGTTTTCTTCAAAATTTATTTGGAAAATGGCTTAACTTTTAGCAAACAGTGTAGGCCCTGATCAGACGCCGGATTCTGTGGCGTCTGATCTGGGCCTACACTTTTTGCCAGGGTACCCATTTTGGAGTTTCCGGTACTAAATGGGTTAAGTGGGGTTTATTTCAGGGAAGTGTGAAGCACTGCTGCTGATGATAATGGGTTTTTGATGTCTTACATAGAATGTATGTGCTTTAATTAACCCCAAATTATGTAAAAATTGGGGCTTGAAGAAACAGATGGGCTGCATGATGCTTCCACGTTTTACTATCTTTAGCTCTGGTGGCCAATTTGCTCATCTGAGCAAAACTGTTTTAGCTATTTTGGTAGAGGGACACCTAAGCAATATTCCTATGAAGTTTGAATGAAACTGGACCAAGGGTACAAGAGGCATTGTCGTTTAAAGGTTTTTATCCCCCGACCGAATAGGTTCGGGGGATCCCCCGACCGAATAGGTTCGGGGAATATAGCGATCAGCCTGGCGTCCGTCCGTCTGTTTGTATACGCAACCTTGTGTTGGCCATAACTCCTATACCCTTTGAGATTCATTGATGGTTTTTGGCACAATTGTTCACAAGGCTGAGACGCCGTGTCATGCGCAAGAACCAGAACTCTGGATGCCATACTTTTTTAGTTATCTCCCCTTTTAATAAAATAGAATGACTACTTTGTGATGGCCATAACTCCAATACTCTTTGAGATATGTTGATGGTACCTAAGCACAGTTGTTCACAAGGCTGAGACAGCGTGTCATGAACAAGAACCACAACTCTGGTTGTCATGGTTTTTTAGCTATCTCCCCTTCCAATAAAATTGAGTGACTACCTTGTGATGGCCATAACTCCAATACCCTTTAAGATATATTGATGATACCTGGCACAGTTGTTCACAAGGCCCAGACGGTGTGTCATGCACAAGTACCACAACTCTGGGTGCCATGGTTTTTTAGTTATCTCCCCTTCCAATAATATAGAATCACTACCTTGTGATGGCCACATCTCCAATACTCTTTGAGATATATTGATGGTACATGAGGTTAAGCAGGTGTGCCATGTTCAAGAACCACAACTCTGGATGCCCTGGTTTTTAGCTCACCAGAGCCGAAGGCTCCCGGGGAGCTTATAGGATAGGCAGTTGTCCGTCGTCGTCGTCGTCTGTCCGTCGTCATCATCGTCTGGCGTCAACACTTTCAAATGACATCTCCTCTGAAGCCACTGGGCCGATTGGGCCCAAATTTTATCTGTAGCATCCTTGGGCTGGGGGATTGAAAGTTTGTGTTTTTTATGAAAATCGTCTCATTAGTTTGGTTGCTAGTTGTAGTTTCCATAGACTTATAATGGGGAAAATTGAAAAATGTCATTTATTGCCAAGCCTCTGCAGACATTTTGACAAAACTTGCATAGAAATGTTCCATAGGCACTCTACTATCTGCCGTATGATTTTAGGCCTTCTGTTCATTTTTATTGATTGCCATGGAAACCAAAATGCAAAAAATAGAAAAAAAAATACTTCATCCCTTCAGAAACCATATTCTCTAGGAGGCAGAAACTGTATGAAAATATTCACCATATTTACCTTTACAGGTTTTGTGTTTTTTTATGAAATTTAGCCTTTTAGTTTTGTTGCTATGGCAACTTAGAGTTTCCATTGACTTATAATTGGGAAAACTGAAAAATGACATTTACTGCCAAGTCAATGCAGATATTTTGACAAAACTTACATGGACATGTTCCTTGAGTAAACTTCTCTCAGCCATAATGCTTTTATGTCAACCTGGGGGTCCCCTAGGTTGTGCCAGGGCCATGCCCCGCCCCCTCCACTTCATAAAATGCCTTATATCTCAGAAACCTTACAGATCCCAACCCCTAAACCATATATATTCTTGTTCCTTATGATAAGATGCATTAAGTGACACCAACCTGGGGGTCCCCTGGGATGTGCTGGGGACATGCCCTGCCCCCTCTATTTCATAAAATGCCATTTATCTCAGAAACCATGAGATCCCCACCCCTAAACCATATATATTGTTTATCCTTATGCTAAGATGCCTTAAGTGACACCAACCTGGGGGTCCCCCGGGATGTGCCGGGGACATGCCCCACCCCCTTCACTTCATAAAATGCCATTTATCTCAGAAACCATTGAGATCCCCAACCCTAAACCATAGATACTTTTATTCCTTATGATAAGATGGACTCAGTGACACCAACCTTGGGGTCCCCCGGGATATGCCGGGGCCATGCCCCACCCCCTACACTTCATAAAAGGCCCAATATCCCAGTAACCTTACAGATCCCCACCCCTAAATCATATATATTCTCGTTCCTTATGATAAGTTGCATTCAGTGACACCAACTTGGGGGTCCCCCAGGATGTGTCGGGGCCATGCCCAACCCCCTCCACTTCATAAAAGGCTAAATATCCCAGAAATCTTACAGATCCCCACCCCAAAACCATATATATTCTTGTTCCTTATGATAAGACACATTCAGTGACACCAACCTAGGGGTCACCCAGGTTGTGCCTGGGCCACACTCCACCCCTCAACTTCACAAAAGACCATATATCTGAGAAACTGTTTAGAGCCCACCCCTAAACCATATATATTCTTGTTCCTTATGATCAGACGCAAAAAGTGACACCAGCATGGGGGTCCCCCCGGGGTTCCACGGGCCATGGCCCAACCCTTCATTAAAATCCATATATCTCAGAAACCGTTCAGATCCCCACCCCTAAACCATATATATTCTTGTTCCTTATGATAAGACACATTCAGTGACACCAACCTAGGGGTCACCCAGGTTGTGCCCGGGCCACACTCCACCCCTCGACTTCACAAAAGACCATATATCTGAGAAACTGTTCAGAGCCCACCCCTTAACCATATATATTCTTGTTCCTTCTGATAAGACGCAAACATTGACACCAGCATGGGGGTCCGCCCGGGGTTCCACGGGCCACTCCCCACCCCTTCATTAAAATCCATATATCTCAGAAACCGTTCAGAGCCCCACCCCTAAACCATATATATTCTTGTTCCTGATGATAAGTCTCCACTTAATAATAGGCCATATATCTCAGAAACCATTCAAATCCCCATCCTATAATCACACATATTCTTGTTCATTGTTATTAGACACATTAAGTCAACCCTGTCTTGTGGGGTCCGCAGGGGCCATTTCTCTCCCTTCCTCTTCATATAAGGGCCTCATATCTCAGAAACCGTTCAGATCCCCACCATCTAACCATATATATTCTTGATCTTTATGATAAGACATATTCAGAGACAACAATCTTTGGCTTTTCTGGGATCTGCCATGCCCGAATCCCTCCATTGCTTAAAAGGCCTTACGTCTCAGGAACCATACATATCCCCACCGCTAAACCATATATGTCCCTGTTCCTTTTTATAAGACCCATTTAGTGACACCAATCAGGGCTCCATTGAGCACTGCCCATCCGAGCTCTGGTTTATGAAGTTTGGCTCTTTGGTTTGTTTGCTGTGGCAAGTTAAGAGTTTCCATTGACTTATACTGGGGAAAATTGAAAAATGACATTAATGCGTCTCAAGATATTTTGTCAAACTTTCATAGAAATGTTCCTTTAATAATGTTCTTTTTGGCATATTGCCACAGATGGGAAATTGTCAATTGTCATCTGTTGTTTTCAAGCGACACCAGACCTCTGAAGCCACTAGTCTGATTGGGTCGAAATTTTATCTGTAGCAGCCTTGGGAGCAGGGCTTCCATGGTTAATTAAAATACTTTGCTGCCAGTGGGCAGTGGCCCCCTGAGCTCTGGTGAGCATTGTGGCCCATGGGCCTCTTGTTTAATTATCTCCCCTGACAATATAACCTTGTGATGGCCATAACAAAACCTTACAGATCCCCACCCCTAAACCATATATATTATTGTTCCTTATGATAAGACACATTCATTGATACCAACCTGGGGGTTCCGGATGTGCTTAGGCCTTGCCCCACCCCCTCCACTTCATAAAAGGCCCAATATCTCGGAAACCTTACAGACCCCATCCCTAAATCATATATATTCTTGTTCCTTATTATAAGACACATTCAGTTACACTAACCTGGGGGCCCCTATGGATGCGCCTGGGCCATGCCCCACCCCCGCCACTACATAAAAGGCCATATATCTCAGAAACCGTTTAGATCCCTAGAAACCATTTAGACCCCCACCCCTAAACCATATATATTCTTGTTCTTTATGATAAGATGCATTCATTGACACCAACCTATGTGGCCCCGGGATGGGCTGGGGCCTTGCCCCACCCCCTTCACTTCATAAAAGGCCCAATATCTCGGAAGCCTTACAGATCCCCACCCCTAAACCATATATATTATTGTTCCTGATGATAAGATACATTCAATGACACCAACCTGGGGGTCCCCTGGGATAGGCCAGGGCCCTGCCCCAAATCCTCCACTTCATAAAAGGCCATATATCTCAGAAACCATTCTGATCCCCACCCAAAACCATATATACTCTTGTTTCTAATGATAAGACACATACAGTGACACCAGCCTGGGGGTCCACTGGGAAGTGCCCCGGCCAAGCCCCACCCCCTCCACTTAAAAAAAGGCTCAATTCTCAGAAACCGTTCAGATTCCCACCCCTAAACCATATATATTCTTGTTTCTTATGATAAAAAGCATCCAGAGACTGCAACCTGAGGGTCTCTTGGGATGTGCCTGGGCCATTCCCCACCCCCTCCACTTCAAAAAAGGCCCAGTACCTCAGAAACGGTTAAAATCCACCCATAAACCATATATTTTCTTGTTCCTTATGATAAGATGCATTCAATGTTATCAAATTGGGCTCTGTTGGGTCATCTCCCACCCCTCCACTTCATAAAAGGCCTAATATTTCAGATACAGGGTCCACATGGAATGGGGGTTCATTTGGGAGACTTTATAATCAATAAACTGAAACCATACATGGCTGCCAGTGGGCAGTGCCCGCCTGAGCTCTGGTGAGCATCGTGGCTCATGGGCCTCTTGTTTAGTTATTTCCCATGACAGTATAATCTTGTGAAGGCCATATCTGCAATACTTTTGGGTGTTCAAACGGCTAGGGTGTTCGAACTAATTGGTCACCTACAGTAAATGACCAATTAATTCGAACAGTAAAAAAATAAATACTGATCCGGGTGTTAGAATTTTTAGAAAATATCGGATCAAAATATATTGCTGGTTTAATTCTGGAGCACTTTCTATTGGTGAACAATCTTCTGAAGGCCATATTGGCTTTTGGTCGGGGGATTTGCCATCTTTTCGATGGCTATTTTTTTATTTTAAGCCCTGGTGGCCATCTTGTACATCAGAGCAGAATGATAATGCCCCAACTTCAAAGAAGTTGTGGGGGCATATTGCTTTTGCCGTGTTCGTCCTTCCTTCCGTCAGTCCCACTTTTTAGCTCACCTGTCACGTAGTGACAAGGTGAGCTTTTGGGATCACTTTTTGTCCGTCGTCCGTCGTGCGTCCGTGCGTGCGTCCGTGCGTCCGTCCGTAAACTTTTCTTCAAACGACATCTCCTCCTAAACCACTGATCGGATTTTGACCAAACTTCACAGGAATGATTCTTAGGAGGTCCCCTTTCAAAGTTGTTCAAATGGTTCCGGTCTGTTGCACATATAGGTCACAGTAGCCAAAAATAGATTTTTTTCACCGAAAACTTAAAAAATCTTCTTCTCTGAAACCGCAAGGCCCAGGTCTTTGATATTTGGTATGAAGCTTCATCTAGTGGACCCCTACCAAGATTGTTCAAATTATAGTGCTGGGGCCAAAAATGCCCCTGCAGGGGGCCCTTTGGTTTTACATGGGCTTATATAGGGAAAATCTTTAAAAATCTTCTTCTCTCAAACCGCAAGGCCCAGGTCTATGATATTTGGTATGAAGCTTCATCTAGTGGATCCCTACCAAGATTGTACAAATTATAGTGCTGGAGCTAGAAATGCCCCCGCCCCGGGGCCCTTTGGTTTTACATGGGCTTATATAGGGAAAATCTTTAAAAATCTTCTTCTCTGAAACCACAAGGCCCAGGTCTTTGATATTTGGTATGAAGCTTCATCTAGTGGATCGTTACCAAGATTGTTCAAATTTTAGTGCTGGGGCCAAAAATGCCCCCGCACGGGGGCCCTTTGGTTTTACATGGGCTTATATAGGGAAAATCTTTAAAAATCTTCTTCTCTGAAACCGCAAGGCCCATGTCTTTGATATTTGGTATGAAGCTTCATCTAGTGGACCCCTACCAAGATTGTTCAAATTTTAGTGCTGGGGCCAAAAATGCCCCCACATGGGGGCCCTTTGGTTTTACATGGGCTTATATAGGGAAAATCTTTGAAAATCTTCTTCTCTGAAACTGCAAGGGATAGGTCTTTGATATTTGGTATGAAGCTTTATCTAGTGGACCCCTACCAAAATTGTTCAAATTATGGTGCTGGAGCTAAAAATGCCCCCGCACGGGGGCCCTTTGGTTTTACATGGGCTTATATAGGGAAAATCTTTAAAAATCTTCTTCTCTGAAACCGCAAGGCCCAGGTCTTTGATATTTGGTATGAAGCTTTATCTAGTGGACCCCTACCAAGATTGTTCAAATTTTTGTTCTGGGGCCAAAAATGCCCCCGCCCCGGGGCCCTTTGGTTTTACATGGGCTTATATAGGGAAAATCTTTAAAAATCTTCTTCTCTGAAACCGCAAGGCCCATGTCTTTGATATTTGGTATGAAGCTTTATCTAGTGGACCCCTACCAAGATTGTTCAAATTATAGTGCTGGAGCTAAAAATGCCCCCGCACGGGGGCCCTATGGTTTTACATGGGCTTTTATAGGGAAAATCTTGAAAAATCTACTTCTCTGAAACCGCAAGGCCCAGTTCTTTGATATTTGGTATGAAGCTTCATCTAGTGGACCCCTACCAAGATTGTTCAAATTATAGTGCTGGGACCAAAAATGCCCCCGCACGGGGACCCTTTTGTTTTACATAGGCTTATATAGGGAAAATCTTTAAAAATCTTCTTCTCTGAAACCCCAAGGCCCAGGTCTTTGATATTTGGTATGAAGCTTCATCTAGTGGACCCTTACCAAGATTGTTCAAATTATAATGCTGGAGCTAAAAATGTCCCCCGCACCAGGGCCCTTTGGTTTTACATGGGCTTATATAGGGAAAATCTTCAAAAAATCTTCTTCACTGAAACCGCAAGGCCCAGGTCTTTGATATTTGGTATGAAGCTTCATCTAGTGGATCCCTACCAAGATTGTTCAAATTATAGTGCTGGGGCCAAAAATGCCCCCGCACCAGGGCCCTTTTGTGTTACATAGGCTTATATAGGAATAATCTTGAAAAATCTTCTTCTCTGAAACTTAAAGGCCCAGGTCTTTGATATTTGGTATGAAGCTTCATCTTTCGGACCTCTACCAAGATTGTTCAAATTATAACCCTGGGGCTAAAAATGCCCCAGCTCCGGGGCCCTTTGGTTTTACATAGACTTATATAAGGAAAATCTTGAAAAATCTTCTTCTCTGAAACCACAAGGCTTAGGTCTTCAATATTTGTTATGAAGCTTCAGCTAGTGGACCTCTATAAAGATTGTTCAAATTAAATCCCTGAGACCAAAAAATGCCCCCGCCATGTGGCCCTTTGGTTTTACATAGACTTATATAGGGAAAATCTTTAAAAATCATCTTCTCTGAAACACAAGGCTTAGGTCTTTGATATTTGTTACTAAGCTTCAGCTAGTGGACCTCTACCAAGATTGTTAAAATTATAGCCCTGGGGCCAAAAATGCCCCCGCTCCGGGGCTCTTTGGTTAAACATAGACTTATATAGGGAAAATCTTGTTTTACATAGACTTCTATATGCAGGGTAAACCTTTAAAATCTTCTTCTCTGAAACCAGAAAGCCCAGGTCTTTCATATTCGATAAGAAGTTTCATCTTGTGGACCTCTACCAAGATTGTTCAAATTATAGCCCTGGGGCCAAAATTGACCCTGCCTAGGGGCCCACTTGTTATACATTGGATCAGGTGAGCGAACCAGGGCCCTCTGGGCCCTCTTGTTAATGCATAGCATAACTTTTGAACCCTGCATGCTAGGATTTTGGAATTTCATAAATGGATTCTTTATGAAAAAATAATTGACCCTTTCTTTCTCATCAGGATTATGCCCCTTTTTGGACTTATGCCCCTTTGCAAAAAATGCTATGAAATCTTGTAAGAAAGATTTCTCAAAAACTATTAGAGCTATTGCGCTTTACATACTGACTGGGATGATGAGAAGATGAACTGAATAACTTTTGAAAAAAATCAGATTTTTTTTTACTGGAGTTGTGGCCCTTTGAAACTTTCGGCATTTTAAGCTTGAAAACAAGATATCGCAAAATGATTTGAGCTATTGCCCTGAAACTTTACAGACTGATTCGGGATGATGAGTAGATGAACTGATTAACTTTTGGAAAAAATCTGATTTTTTTTCTTGAGTTATGGCCCTTTGCAACTTTGGGCATTTTAAGCTTTTGGTTTAAACTTTATTTTATTGTATAACACAGACATCAATGACAAGCATGTACATATTGAGAACATAGCTACACTAGTTGTAGTATCATACAAATGGGATCCAGAAGAAAGTCATATGACTTATTTGAATCTGTATCCTGGAGTTACATTCTTGTTGCTGTGCTTATTTACTTATTATTATTGTTATTATATATATACATACATATACATATACACACATACATATACATACATATACACATACACACACACATACACACACACACACACATATATATATATATATATATATATATATATATATATATATATATATATATATATATATATATATATATATATATATATATATATATACATACACATACACACATATATACATACATATACACATACATATATACATATATATATATCATCTGCTTTAACGGGACCAAATATATTTATTGTTATGTATTAGGGGGACCGCTGGATTAAGTGGACATTTTTCGGTCCACCCATAGGGGCTTGAATCATGAAAAAAAAAATGAAAAAAAAAAATGAAAAAAAAAAAAAAAAAAAAAATTTTTTTTTTTTTTGGTACTATAATAGAGACAAGGGGGGAAACTTCGGCTCAATTTTTTGGGGGGTTACCTCATTTTACCCAGTGTATCTTTTCGCAAATGCAGTTTTTTACCTGCTTATTATGAATAATACAAGTTAAATAAGTCCACTTTGCAAAAATAATCCGCCTCTGTCTGCCACTTGCAGGAAACATGCTTTTCTCGCATGGATTAACTCAGCAAAGCAAAATTCGGCATAAACGTGTGACAAAAATTTTCAGGTTTTCATCAATCACAACCGAACTAGTGATACGGGGGGAACTTTTTTCACTTTCACCCGTTGTCTTTCATTTAACTTTAGCTCGCTTTGCCAATTTGAAGCCAAAAAGATGTACTCGCAGCTCTAAATATAGATTTTTCCAACTTTTGCTTCGCTTTCGCAGTGTTCTGTCAATGATCGGTACAGAAACCCGGGCGCTTGCCATAATCGTCGTGTTTAAAAGGCGGGACGTGCAGGACAGATATAATCCGGAACTTCTGAAACTACGTTCCGGCAGTGGAGTTGTTACTGTTAAAATGAGTGTGATAGCCTTGATTTCTCCTTTAATTTATTTTGTCAATGTAACATATTCTGCTAGGACTACGTATACACGTATTACGCAGCTAAGATAACTGGATGGTGTTTCTACGTATAATGGGCTGTGCTCTGGGAATTTTGTATTGCATCGCTTCCAGTCAGCCGCTGTAACTTTTTTGACACATGCGCAGAAAAGGAAATAAAATGTTTACTAAAAAGCAGAAGACGGCCTTTGATCTGATTAAAAAAACAAGGCCCAACTGGGCCCAACTGCCTTGTTTATGTCCAGGCTGGGACGGGCACAACCCACGTTATCGAGGAGATTGCTAGAGAGCTCCGTATTGAAGGGGAAATGTTTGTCAGTTTCTTGCACAACGGCTATCGTATAAAATCTATGTGTTTTTGGCAGAGTGCTAAAGAACATGTGTACATGACGTTTGTTTGTTTGTTTGATTTGAGGCTTATCGTCCCCGTCAACACTGTAAAGGTCATTTTGGAGACGTTGCTTCCAATTTTTACCCGACATTGAGATGACATGACATCTCAAGCCCTGTCGCCCAATGAAACCAATAGGGTTTATTAGCATGGATGGTCCGCCTCGCACTGCGGTTCTTGGACAGGCTTAGATCCTCTAAGCGGTTTACGAGTACTAGTGGGGGACCAGATTCAGCTCTGCGGTTGAAGCATCATGCAGCCCATATATTTCTTCAAGCCCCTTTGGGCGGGGGCCGCTATGTACACGACATCGTCACCTTATGTTTAAACGCTCGTTCCCGGTACACGGCGACGGGTAGCTAAGCAAAAAAAAAAAAAATAATAAAAAAATAAAAATGCAGCAGTGTTAAGCCAAACGGTTCAGAATTTTAGTTAAAAGAGATACGGCTAGAAATAACTTGAAATTGTTTTACAAATTTGATAGTGGTCGGAAAGACTGACGACTTTAAACGTGAGTTCTAATATTATTACCTAAATAACAAAGGCTGTTTTGGTGCCAATAGGCCTGTAGGAATTTTCGTTCTTTTTTTTTTCTTTGTGATAAGTGGAAACCAAGGAAAAAGCGTTTCAACATGTATTTTGTCTAATGTTAGCTGTTCTCTCTCTCTCTCTCTCTCTCTCTCTCTCTCTCTCTCTCTCTCTCTCTCTCTCTCTCTCTCTCTCAGATATTTGGATTAAATTTGTGGAAGTCTTAAGATTAATTAGAGGGGTATGGAAATATTGTGTACTGTTCATTCCAGAGGTAGAAAGAACGGTGTACAGACATAAACTGCACCAACCTGCAGCCCAAGGATTATAAAACTTTTTTTAATGCTCAACTGATAGGGTATGGAATTTATCCGGCTCATAAATAAAAAATATAATGTAAACACATAGAAAACAGTATGGTTCATACTTCCGTAAACGCATCGAGTCACATGATTTTCAGTGACATCAAGTGACGTCATTCTAAACCATGGTTCTCTACGGGCGTTGGTGAGGTCAACGCTGTTCCTCTCTATGTAGTAAAATGGGTGTAAATGTTTTTTCAGTTTAAAAAGTTTGCCCTATAAGCATTATTTTTCGCCCAGTGATGAGGGGCATAGAATGTTATTATAAAACAATAAACTTATTTTTTCTGCTTTTCATGAAAAATATGAACGACAGCGAGTCGCTAACAAAGTTTACATGAACCCCGTGAACCCCGAAGGGGTTCACTTACTTTGCATACAACCCACTGCGTCCGTACTATCATGAACAGCAGAAAAATAATTTTCATTTCTTAAGTGTTTGTTTTCTTTGCCTCATATCGCTGCTCACTCTAGGGTTTATTAGCTATCCCATTATGTCAGTCATTGCAAAAGACCCACATTGAGCCCCAGGTAATTTTGTTTTCAAAACCGTCTTCTGTAGCATGTTTTGTTATCCATGCAATTAGGGGAGCAGCTTCTCAGAATGACATGTCCTTATCAACTTTTAATGAAATGGACATTCAATTTGTCATCAAACTGCTGTCAAGTGTCAAAGAAAGCAGGTCATGAAATGTACATGCACTGGTTTTTATTTCATGCGTAGCACAAACGGATGCTTTAGACACAAACTTTAGCGGCTCACTGGAAAAATTATGACGATATTCTCCAGGAGGTATGAATATTAAAATACTGACATTTTGTTGTGTTACATTGGTGTGAATGTGCTTTATCGCTTATTAATTTCTGTATATTTGTGCAGTTCACAACGCATTCTTTAAAGTGTTCGGACCTGCCCATCGGGGCTTAAAGAAATAGGTGGGCTGCGTGACGCTTCCAAGCAGAGCTGAAACCGACCGCACGCGAGTACTGCTAAACCGCTCAAAGAATCTATGCCTGCCCGGGCAAAGCGGTGCGAGTCAGACCGTTCATGCTTATAAACACTATTGGTTTCATAGGGCGACAGGGCCTGAGATGTCAATTCATCTCAATGTCGAGTAAAAGTCCCACAAAATGGATTCAACGTCTCCAAATGACCTGTTGATGGGACATCTAATCAAACAAATAAATTCCTTAAAGTGTTTGGGTGAGAAAAATAATTAATATTGCGGTCGTGGCTTCGGGCTCGTTTTCAGTGAATTAAAGTCTCGTGCTCGACAAAATCCTACATGATACTTAACTAAACTGAAAACTTGCTTGAAAATTCCTTGTTTCGGCCTCAATCCCATCATACATTCTATTATTCAGTTCTTATCTAAGCAGGAAACGGCCCCGCCCATCGGGGCATGAAGAAATGATGCTTCCACGAAGAGCTGAAACCGACCCGCACACGAGTACTGGTAATCCACTTAGAGCATCTAAGCCTGCCCAGGCAAAGCGGTGCGAGTCGGCCAATCCATGTTAATTAAACCTATTTGTTGATTGGGCGGCAGGGCTTGAGATGTCATTTCATCTTAAGGTCTGGTAAAAGTCCCACAAAATTGGAAGCAACGTCTCTAAAATGACCTTTGCAGTGTTGACGGGGATGTTAAACCTCAAATCAAACAAACAAAAATAAGCAGGAAAATTGATGAACTTTTAGTATTTAAAATTAGCGAGCATTACAAATTTAACGCTCGACTGAATTGAGCATGAATAACGATTTATAACCTTTTAATAGCCTGGTCGAGAAACACTAAGATTGGAATGCCGCTTTACTCAAAAGCACCAAAATTAAATGTCCTATATATTGAAAAAGGCCCCATTTCTCACTTACTTTCCAATACACTCTAGGCTAATACAAGTACTTTTTCAACAGATCTAAGCACTTCACAATCAAACCTTTCATAAAAGGCATCTATTTTAAGGCATTCAAGAGTTCTGCAACGGAAGGCCTGATGTTTTTTTTTTTTTTTTTTTACCGGATACTACGGTCTTCGACCACATGTGATTAACAATCGGCTCGATATGAGTGAAATAAACTCGAAAGGACCGTAAAATGATCCCCGCTACCCCCCCCCCCCCCCCTCAACCCCCCCCCTCAAGAACGTCAGGTTGATATGCTCTACCTTATTCTGACCTTCTTTGTTTGCCGTGTTGTGGTGAGTTGTGGTGCCTATTCAGATTAATACAAACTTGCTGAGCAGAAGAATTGAGCAGTGTTTTTTCTTACCCAAGTCCCTACATTAATGGATTTGGCCGAATTCATTAATAGAAGCGTCCACTTCAGAAACTCGCGGATGAGAGAACATGTGTGTGCTGCACTGTAGGGGTTCTGTCCCCTTAAATCACCCAATGGGCACAACCTAAATAGTGCTTATTGTCATTTACTGGCCAATAGCGCGACCCAGGATCAAAATTTCAAAACATAAAAAGGAATATGTTGCAATTATTATTATCATTATTATTTATATTATTATTATTATTATTATTATTATTATTATTATTATTAGGGAACAACTTGTTTCCATGCTGCATCATTTTGAACATTTACGTATTGATGGCATTTTAACAAGCTGGCTGTTTTTTAGCTCACCTGGGCCGAAGGCTCCAGGGGAGCTTATAGTATAGTGGGTCGTCCGTCGTCCGTCCACACTTTTGAGCAGCTATATCTCTGCAGCCTGCAGGCTGATCTCAATCATTTCTCATCTGTAGCATGCCTCTGGTGGGGCATTGATGACATTAGCGGTTTTTTTTTTCTTCTTTTTTTTTTTTTTTGAAATCGCATGAAAACTTTGGTTGCTATGGCAATCACAAGGTCCCATAGACTTACAATGGGAAAATGTTTGTCATCACCGTAGCCCCTCCAGTTTTGATCGGATGTTTCTGAAACATATATATAAGGTGGCTTGGGATTAAACCTCGGATGAGTTCGAAAACCGGCCAAGTCGGCCCATTTATCATAGAGTTACATCCCTTTGATCGCTGAAAATGCCGATTTTTGACCGTGTCATCACCGTAGCCCCTTCAGTTTTGATCGGATCTTTCTGAAACTTTTATGTAATGTGGCTGTGGATCAAATCTCGGATGAGTTCGAATACCGGCCAAGGTAGCCTATTTACTATATAGTTATGTCCCTTTGATGGCTGAAAATGTCGATTTTCGACCTTGTCATCACCGTAGCCCCTTCAGTTTTGATAATATCTTTCTGAAACTTATATGTAAGGTGACTGGGGATAAAACCTAGGATGAGTTCGAATACCGGCCAAGTTGGCCCATTTATCATAGATTTACGTCCTTGTTATCACCATACCCCTTCAGTTTTGATCGGATTTTTCTGAAACTTATATGTAAGGTGGCTGGGGATAAAATCTTGGATGAGTTCGAAAACAGGCCAAGTCAGCCTATTTATCGTAGAGTTATATCCCTTTGATGGCTGAAAATGTTGATTTTTGACCTTTGTCATCACCGTAGCCCCTTCAGTTTTGATCGGATCTTTCTGAAACTTACATGTAAGGTGGCTGGGAATACAACCTTGGATGAGTTTGAATACTGGCCAAGTCGGCACATTTATCATAGAGTTACCTGCCTTTGATTTCTTAAAAATGCCTATTTTCGACCTTGTTAGCACTGCTGCCCCTTCAGTTTTGATCGGATCTTTATGAAACTTACAAACAAATAAGTCAGGCAGAAAAGCTCGGAGGAGTTTGAAAACTCGTGAGGTTTGCCTATTTTTCACAGAGTAACATCCCCTTGATTGCAGCAGTTAATTGCTTATTTTTGAACTTGTCATCACCATAGCCCCATCAGTTTATATCGGATCTTCTTAGCAAGTCAGGAATAAAAGCTGGGATGCGTTTGAAAACTGGTGAGGTCAGCCTATTTATCATGGTGTTACATTCTACTTGATTTGCAGAAAATGCTTACCCTGTCATCACCATGTCCTTCCATTAATCCTTCAGTAAAGGCTGGCACTTCCTAAAACTTTGAATCTGTTAGCTCAGGTGAGCGATACAGGGTCCATTTGTTTTATTTCTGTCTACACAAGCATGAGTGAAACTGTTTTGAAAATAACACAAAACGTCCACGATTTCAACAAAAAATACATTTCACATTTTCTGAGTCCGGTAAGGAGATAACTGCGGCTAATCCCTGCCTTCCTAAATTTAGCCACCCACCTAGCTCAGTGCCTCAGATGCTAAAGGTCCCAGGTTTGATCCCCAGCAGCGGTGCCAAAATTTCGGCGTCAGAACACGTTCCATTTGTATAATAAATTTTGCAGGTATGATGTCATAACGGTGCATCGTCCTTCGAATCTGAACGTTAACTGGAGACCTCTGTGCAGGGAGAACCATCCCCTGTGCAGGTTAAAGAACCCTACCGTAATTACATGGTGACTGTGTACTCTTTCAGCTCTCAAAACTGGAGTATATGCAGTATACAACGTCTGTGTCCCCTCTTGGGGTTTAGTTGAAAATATAAGAAAAATAGCGATAATGCTCATTTGTCACTACTGCGAACGGTATAAAAATTAAACAGCACCGGTCGTACCGGTCGTTAGTTCATCGATAGAGCAGCCCGGAATCAGCAGAAAAACCAAGCTTCGCGACGACTGTTTTCTTGATCTTTTACATAAAGTGATGTAAAAGTAATAAAATCTAAATTTAGAGCTGCAAATACATCATTTTGGATTCAAATTGGTCAAGAGATGTCATTTGAATGAAAGACATCAGTTGAAAGCGAAAAAAGTTTCCTCCGTAACACTAGTTCGCTTGTGATTGATGAAAACCTGAAAATTTTTGTCACACGTTTATGCCGAATTTTGCTTTGCTGAGTTAATCCATGCGAGAAAAACATGTTTCCTGCAAGTGACAGACAGTGGCGGATTATTGTTGCAAAGTGGACATATTTAACTTGTATAATTCGTAATAAGCAGGTGAAAAACTTCATTTGCGAAAAAGATACACTGGGTAAAATGAGGTAACCCCCCCAAAAATGGTGCCGAAGTTTCCCCCCTTGTCTCTAATATAGTACCAAAAAAAAAAAAAAAAAAAAAAAATTTTTTTTTTTTTTTTCATTTTTTTTTTTCATGATTCAAGCCCCTATGGTCCACCTAATAATTTAGCTTATCCCCATATGTAGGCCAGTGGATTCCAACAAATAATTTCGAGATAGTGGCTTCAAATAAAAGTCAGTTTATCATTCTTTTGCTATTTGTTGACATTGCACTAACCAGTAAGGAAAAAAGATCATTAATTAAGATGTGACTGTATATTTCTTTGGTCACAAAAATGTGTTTTAAGGGGACCACACAAAATATGAATTAATTCGTAATATTGACTATATATCAAAAGGAAGAAATGGGTTTTATTTAATTTAACATCTTTTCAACACGAGTGAAAAACAAAAAAGTCTTAATTCCCTAAAATGAAAAAATCGATAATTTGTACCCTAATTTCTAATTTCAAATTTTTGCCCATGGTGGTATAAAAGCCGGGAGTAACGGTCGTGATTAAAAGTCGGAAGTCAAATTTGACAAGAAGTAAAATAATAATAATAATAAAAACAAAAAACCTATCTCGATGAAATTTGGAACTTAAGTAGAATATAGACTCCTTATGATGCATGTAAGATTTAATGCAACACTATCATTATGTCTCCCCCTGTTTTCGGGGAGACATATGGTTTTTCCCCGGGCGTCTTGTCTGTCCGTCTGTCATAAAACCATTCAAGCTATCTTCACGAAACTCCATACAAATATTAATCAACATTAAATGACGTGCAGAGCGCAAGAACTATAACTCGCGCTTTTATACTTTTTGAGTTATCTCCCTTGGAAGTTTGTCGGTTTGTATGGGCAAATCGAGTCCGGTCAATAACTTTCTTATTTTTTGATGGATTTTGAAATTACATGGCGGAAATGGTAACCACCATGAGACGATGTGTCGGGCACATGACCCAGGTCAGTACCTCAAAGGTCAAGGTCCTTCTTACAAAAAGGGGCATTTTTTCGTGTTTGGTCAATAAACTCATTTTTAGATGGATTTTGAAATTACTTGGCAGAAATGTTAACCACCATGAGACGATGTGTTGCGTGCATGACCCATGTTGGTACCTCAAAGGTCAAGGTCATACTAAGAGGTCAAAGGTAAAAAAGGGCCTTTTCGTGGTTGATCAATAACGTTTTCATTTTAGGTAGAATTTGAATTTACTTGGCAGAAATGTTAACCACCATGAGACGATGTGACGCGCGCATGATTCAGTTTGGGTATCTCAAAGGTCAATGCCATACATAGAGGTCAAAGGTAAAAAAAGGGATCATTTTTGTGTTTGGTCAGTAACTCTTATTTTTAGATGGATTTTTAAATCTTCGATATCAGTCACCTCGCCAGTGCCGCAAAAGTTATTCCCGATCCTAAAATATGCGGCATGGTCCTATATTTCAGATTAAATCGTGAAAAATTATTTGTAATAATATCAAACCTTCTATGCATGTTGAAGAGGAGTCTGCTTTTGTTCCGCCCAGATACTGTCAACAGGATATAGTCAACAGTCAAAATTGACTTCAGATGTGCGACCGTTGGTCCCGGCTGTTATACTCCACCATTTGATCCCGAACTTTCTCGCGTGATCCGAATCAGATGTCATAAACGGCGGCCATTTTAAAAACAGATGAACTTGTTGACTATCTATCTATCTATCTATCTATCTTCTGATACTGCGTCGGTCACATTTGACCATTACCGCAGGTGTATATTACATACACTCCAGTTTTGCAGGATGAAAGCCTACACAGTAATCATGTAATTACGGTAGGGATCTTTAACCTGCACAGGGGATGGTTCTCCCTGCACAGGGGGCCTCCAGTTAACGTCCCGATCCGAAGGACGGTGCACTTAATGACATTCATCCCTGCAAATGATGCCAATGGAGCGTGTTCGGACACCGAAATTTTATCGCCGCTGCCGGGGATCGAACCCGGGACCTCTAGCATCAGAGGCAAGTACACTAACCACTGAGCTATCACGCTCCACAAGAGAACAGAAGCGAGATGTTCATATTCACATTAATATTCTGGTATTTATGTTATTCTTCGGAATGACAAATCCGATAAATGAGTGCATAAAGGGGAGCGTGATAGCTCAGTGGTTAGCTGGTATTTTAAAGTGCACTTGCGTCTGATGCTTCGGATCACAGGCACTTGGCCCGTTGATTTGTCCGAAAAAAATGCCATGAGTAAAAAAAAAAAAAAAATCCAGATTTTTTTCATACTGGTATAGAAAGCTAGCTTTCTATACCAGCATGAAAAAAAAATTTTTTTTTTACTCATATTTTGACTTTAAACACACTCCACATGTTTTTTTCGGACAAATCAACGGGCCAAGCGCCTGTGCTTCGGATCGGGACGTTAACTGGAGGCCCCCTGTGCAGGGAGAGTCATCCCCTGCATGGGCGTAGCTGTTGGTGAGATTGGTGCGATTTAGTCGCACCAATATTTTGTATTGGTGCGACTAGTCTCACCAATAGCTTGACACAAATAGAGAATAATTCTAGGCAAAAAGTGCAATATTGTTGCTATCATTCGAGCAGAGAAAACCCTTCCCAAAATACGCCAGAAGTCCCCAGAATGAACCATTTATTTTTTTTTTCATAATTTTCCGAGGACCCCCCACCCTACCCTAGGAGATTTTCACGCCTTGGGCGCTGTATAAGTTTTTGTCGCACCAATATCAAATTCATGGCTACGCCTCTGCCCTGTGCTGGTGTACCCTTTCGGTACCAAATGGAATCTTCCTCCTTGTATATAGCAGGAGTCCATTTCCAAAATTTAGGGGTGTCAGTTTGTGTTTTGTTCATAGTTCATTTGGAAAATGACTGAACATTTTGCAAACAGTGTAGGCCCTGATCAGACGCTTTGTTCTTCGGCGTCTCATCTGGGTCTGCACTGTTTTCCAAGGTACCCCTTTTGGGGTTTCCGGTACTAAATGGGTTAAAGACCCCTACCATAATTATGGACTAGCCATTTGTAACAATAGTTCTACAGATAGAACGTCAATGGCCCTTTTTACATTTTTGTTTATATCGGACATTTTCATTTTTATTATAGTTGGGTAGTCAATGAAAACAAAAATGAAAATATCAGTATAAAAACATAATAAATAAAAGTCAGGCTACCCGAACTCTCATGTATGGGAGAATTGTAACCACTGCCCCCCCCCCCCCACCTACGGGGAAAGCGGCGCTAAGTAATTGGGTAATTACCCTCTGTGTTCCCCCGCAGTGCCACGTTAATGCAGGGGTTATGATATTTGTGAAAAGTCGTTGTCCCTGCTATCCCCCTATGTGGGGGGGGCAGTGGTTTCAAATGACTGGTGCATTACGATGCAGTCCGGTAACATTACGCACATAAGGTTTTGATACCTTCGTGTGACTTTGTTAAAGCCACCTTTCAAACAATCACAATCAGAACGATTGCAACACTTCCTTATCTACTTGCTGCAATAGAAATTTGCCTCTGAATTTTTAACGGGCGGGATATATAATTGTATGACATTGGATACCCTTGAAATTTGATTACCAATTTTGTGGCCCAACATTGCGTACAATAGGAGGTTTTAGGAATTCCGTTGATGACGGCATTCTTGCGCATGCGCAAAGTACTGGCTGTCAATTGAAACAGCCATTGCTATTCAAATGTATTGGCGGAACTTAAAATGCTAACAATATTCAGTCATTTTGAGAGAAAATATACCCGTTTTCATTGAAATAATGCCTCAAGAAGGAAAGAATGATATTTTGCTTTTATTACCGAAATTCATTTATCCTAAATCCGTTTTTAATTGCCGAAAATCTCTTCGTTAATGACCCATGTCAATGGCTTGAGATACCGTTATTCCGAAAGCTTACTTACGAAATAAGTTTTTACGTAACTCTCGTTTTATTCGCTATCCAAGTCTATCTACATGTATCTATCTATTGAGAAGTCTGTCCGACGATCTGTCTACATGTGCAATTTAAAAAAGAATGTCCATACTGACAGTCGAAATAAACGAATCAGAGGACTAATGGAGGGACGTTGACTAAATCAGAGTTCTCGGAAACGCCGGATCCGGCGTATTTTTACGCCTGTTTTTGCCTTTGTACGCGTAAAATTTCCTGTCGTGGATTCTTAATTACGCCATTTTTTTTTCGCCTGACGCGTCCGTAATCCAGTGTAAAAATGACCTCAAAAGATGACAGCAGGTGTTTAATTGATCTCCAAATTTAGCTACCGCTTTCGGATCAAAAGTTTACCGTTAATCGTCGCCGCCAGGCTTGTTTAAGCATTACCTGGCGAGGACAGTCGTCTGTATTACCCTCTCGGCAAATCAGAGCGTCACGGCTAGAAGATTGGCAGGTCATTGATGCAGCAATCTCGTGGCTGATTAAATTAATTGACTGTTTTTTTTCCGGATACTTGAATACACAGTTGGATTATCGGTAATTTGATTGTTGAAAAAAATGTCGGAGGCATAATTAAAGGATGCGATAGTCTAGTGTATAAATCGTCTTTATCACGATTAAAGAAAATTATGACTTGAGTTTGTCGCATTATCAAGTTACCTTGATTAGGCCTATTTGAATGAAAGAAATTAATTATCAAGTGTTGAACTGCCTGCTAATAGTGGGGGTCCGGAACAGACACCTGTGGCATCTGATCTGGGCCTGCTCTGTTGGGTGTTTTTTTTTTTATCCCCACGTGGGGCTATTGTAATGGTCTTCGTCATACGTCCGTCCGTCTTACCGGATACCTCCTAGACGGTGATAGATAGAAACTTGAAACTTTGGGAACAGACAGATCTTTGGTCTGGGGAGTGCATGACACTTTCGGAACTTTGATCACGCCCCAAGGGGTGGGCCCAGGGGAGGGGGGGAATGGGCCCGCGGGGGGTCAAAAATAAAAAAATTCCAGGACATGGTCGTGTAACATATAAAAAAATCCAAAAGTTTCATATGCCATTCAGGGGTGTAAAATTTCCCTCTAACTTACTCGCTCTTATCGTCTAAACTTTTCATTTAGGTGAGCTAAAAATGAAGAAAAAGTAAGGTCAGTTTTGAAAAACTTACTCGCCCTGCCTTAAAACTTACTCGCAAATGCGAGCGGGCGAGTGGAATTTTACACCCCTGCCATTTTATGAACTAGGATGTAGTGCATGGCCTGAACGGACTTGTCCTGTTGGTGAAGCCTGATCAGAGCCTGTACTACTGTTAACTGCTCACACTAAATTTAAACCCATATCCTGATGAATAAATTAATTTACCCAGTCCACTCCTGACTTTCAAAGTCTAATGTAATTTATCCATTCATGATTCAAATTCACAATCTGAGTGACAGTGTAAATCCTGATCAGATGGAAGCCATCTGATCTGGATCTCCACTGCAAGAAAAGGGTTTGTCATGTTAAGCAGAACAAGGGTTCAAGCCCCGGAGTCACACTCTACAGCCGTTTGCATTTAGCCATAATTGACACACGTTTTAGGGTCAAACTCCAACTTTTCAAAATTTGACTCAAACTTTTCAGATTTGAATCCAACTTTTTCCATGGATGGATTCTTAAACTCCTGTTTTCAAAATCCTAGTGAGAACTCTGTAAATGTTGGTTCGACGTCATGCCATCGACACCCATTCCAATGCACTTCAATGTCACATGGCCGTTCGCATGAGAGAGAGGTTTGACTGACAAACTGACAGTAGACACACAGACGACAGACAGACCGACTGACTGACTAACAGACGAATGGACGGATAGTTAGACAGACAAATAAACATACTGACAGCCAAAAAAATAACAACTAATGAGTGGACTGACAGACGGGCGTCGAGTCAACGTTGGCTCAACGTCAGGTCGTCGACAACCACTCCAACTCACTTCAATGTCACGTGACTGTTGAGATGAGAGAGAGGTCTGACTGATCCCTGTACCCAAGAAGCCCTTAACCCTTTTTGTACAAAATGGAATCTTCCTCCTTATATATTGCTGGAGTCATTTTCAAAATTTAAGGGATTCAGGTTGTGTTTTCTTCAAAATTTATCTGGAAAATGGCCGAACTTTTTGCAAACAGTGTTGGCCCTTATCAGGCGCCGCGTTCTGTGACGTCTGATTTGGGCCTGCACTGTTTGTCACTTACCCTTTTTGGGGTTTCCGGTACCAAATGGGTTGATGTAGACCTAAGGGCTGGGCAGGTTGAACCAATCTACAAATCTACCAGATTTTACTGTAAAATCTGTGCACTTGCGAAGGAGTGTTTAATTCTCATGCACTGAAAGGGTGTTCTATGTTTGTTTTGAACTTAATGTTCCAATCCCACTGAGTTTTGATTGGGTCCGAGCACTGAGCAAATGACATTTTATTAAGCAACGCCGTATTATCGCCAACGCAACTTTCTGATGTTTCATCGACGTTGCAGCATCACTTTGAAGTTGGTTTGATGTAGACACGACGTTGTTGACACACTACATGTCAGCTGAAGTGGCGTCATTTAACGGCAAACTGTAATTTACATCTGCCTGCCCTCGCTAATTGTTGGTGCGCTATGAGAGTGAGAGAGAGAGAGAGGACCCTGTTGGGTCGTATGTACAATATATCATCTTCGTAATGCGAAATTTCACATCTGGCAGTGTTTCTCCCATTATCTTACATTAGAATTCGTCAAAAGTTTAAAAGAATTCCACTGTTTTACGCTGTAATTAACACTTTATCTGTCCCGCTGCATTTGAAGCAATACGACAGATGACGGCCAGGGCTTTTCCCGTTCTATTTTTAGAACCGGAAGAACGTCACGAAAAAAGCTCCTATAAGTGCGGTTACCCTAAAGTGCGAAAAGGACTCCTTTTTGCGAAAAGGACTTACCCTAATATGCGAAGAACCTTTTTAAAAAGGACCATTACTGTTAGCGAAAAGGACTGCTCTCTATCTACTGATACTGCATCGGTCACATTTGACAATTACCGCAGGTGTATGTTACATACACTCCATGTTTTGCAGGATGAAAGCCTACACAGTAATGATGTAATTACGGTAGGGATCTTTACCCTGCACAGGGAATGGTTCTCCCTGCACAGGGGGCCTCTTGTTAACGTCCCGATCCGAAGGACGGTGCACTTTATGACATTTGTCCCTGCAAATGATGCCAATGGAGCGTGTACTCATTAGAATGTGGTTCTAACGAGCACCAACGACATATGATTGGAGTAAAAATAAGAAAAATACCACACGTTTTCACCAGAAAAGTAGCCATTTCGGAGATATCGAAAATGCACTATGTCGCATGGACGTGTTATTGTAAACCCCACTTTATATAGAGAAAACTGGGTTTACCGGAGTATTCACTCTTTTCTCATTTCTGCTGCAAGACATATGTTGCGGGTACTCGTTATAGCGCGGTTCAAACGAGCACCCACGACCTACTATAGCAGTAGAAATAAGAAAAATACCACACATTTTCATCAGGAAATTAGCCATTTTGGAGATGTGAAAAATGTACTATGTCGCACGGATGTGTTAGCGTAATAAGATATTAAATATTCATAAAATAAATAAATCATCACGAAAACACACCTAAATAATTTTGACACCCTTGAAGGCTTGAACCCCGCTTTTATAAAGTAAAATTGATGTTTGCAGGGGTATACTTTATTTTTCTTATTTCTACTCTAAAATATAGATTGTGGGTACTCATTAGAATCACCTCGATGAAACAGTTCTAATGAGTATCCACAATCTATATTTTTATGTTGAAAAGACTATCGGTGTCTTCCTTCCTTCGTCTTGTCGTCTCTCTCTCTCTCTCTGCGACTGTTTTTCTGTCTGACTCTCTCGGCCTTTTGATTGCAGATCAAAAGAAATACCTTCGCAGACAAACTGCGTACAGGTAGATTATAATTCGATGGACATCTTTACTTAATTGGATTAACGATGTAGTTAAGTTCTTTATAACTGAAAAAGAGAGACATTCGAAGAAACACAAATTAAAGGTATCGCTCTCCTACATAAAAGTTGAGTTTATGGTTTCATAATTATAAACATGATAAAGGCATGTTTTCGCTATGTAAGTGCTCTTTAGAATTCACTAATTAATGCGGTCCTAACGAGTACCCTTAACTTCGCGAATTGTAGTTTTTGAGAAGTAAGTCCAGGTCATTTTCTGCCTGTTCAGCAGGGCCGAAATTCGGCCCCATTCCCAATGCCAAATAGCCTAAATTTTTCCCAATTTCACTATATTTTTCCCCCAAAAAATGAAGAAAGAAAATGCCACAACAAAAGGAACAGTGACAACAGTAATTAACATCAGACTGAGGTTAACATGAAGATTCACCACACTGAAGCTACGGCTGTATTGCACTGCTTAGCTATCAAATTCATAAGACTATCATTAGCAACATTCATAGTCCTGGCATTTCTCCGATGAAACTGTGTTCCCTATTTCATGTTGATAACAATTTCATGAAAATTGAACCAAAATTGGCAAAAGTACAGCTGATTTAAATTCCCAACTATAAATATTAGCAAGCTGTTTTTCCCAAACCCAGCGGCCCCTGGACCCTGATTCTGAAGGGTAGGAAAGTCCCTGGCTCAAATTATAGTGCTGGGGCCAAAAGTGCCCCCGCTATGGGGCCCTTCGGTTTTACATGGGCTCATATAGGGAAAATCTTTAAAAATCTTCTTCTCTGAAACTGCAAGGTCCAAATCTTTGATATTTGGTATGAAACTTCATTTAGTGGACCCCTACCAAGATTGTTCAAATTATAGTGCTGCAGTCAAAAATGCCCCCGCTCTGGGGCCCTTTGGTTTTACATGGGCTTATATAGGGAAAATCTTTAAAAATCTTCTCTGAAACCACAAGACCCAGGTCTTTGCTATTTGGTATGAAGCTTCATCTAGTGGACCCCTTCCAAGATTGTTCAAATTATAGTGCTGGGGCCCAAAAATGCCCCTGCCCCAGGACCCTTTGGTTTTACATACACTTAATAGGGAAAATCTTCTTCTCTGAAACCACAAGGCCTGCATGTAGGTCTTTGGTATTTGGTATGAAGCTTCATCTAGTGGACCTCTACCAAGATTATTCAAATTATAGTGCTTGGGCCAAAAATGCCCAGGGCCCTTTGGTTTTACAAGGGCTTACATATAGAAAATCTTTAAAAATCTTATTTTCTGAAACCGCAATGCCCAGGTCTTTGCTATTTGGTATGAAGCTTCATCTTGTGGACCTCTACCAAGATTGTTCAAATTATAGGCCTTGGGCCAAAACTGCCCCCGCTCAGGGGCCCTTTGGTTTTACATACACTTAATAGGGAAAATCTTTAAAAAATTCTTCTTCTCTGAAACTGCAAGGCCAAGGTCTTGTATATTAGGTATGAAGCTTCATCTTGTGGACATTTACCAAGATTGTTCAAATTATAGTGCTTTGGCCAAAAATGCCCCCGCTCCGGGGCCTACCCAGGGCCCTTTGGTTTTACAAGGGCTTATATATGGAAAATCTTTAAAAATCTTATTTTCTGAAACCGCAAGGCCTAGGTCTTTGCTATTTGGTATGAAGCTTCATCTTGTGGACCACTACCAAGATTGTTCAAATTATAGGCCTTGGACCAAAAATGCCCCCGCTCAGTGGCCCTTTGGTTTTACATACACTTAATAGGGAAAATCTTTAAAAAATTCTTCTTCTCTGAAACCGCAAGGCCAAGGTCTTGTATATTAGGTATGAAGCTTCATCTTGTGGACCTTTACCAAGATTGTTCAAATTACAGTGCTTGGGCAAAAAATGCCCCCGCTCCGGGGCCTTTTGTTTTTACACACACTTAATAGGGAAAATATTGAAGAATCTTCTTCTCTGAAACCACAAGGCCTAGGTCTTTGGTATTTGGTATGAAGCTTTATCTAGTGGACCTCTACCAAGATTATTCAAATTATAGTGCTTGGGCCAAAAATGCCCAGGGCCCTTTGGTTTTACAAGGGCTTATATATGGAGAATCTTTAAAAATCTTCTTTCCTGAAACCGCAAGGCCCAGGTCTTTGCTATTTGGTATGAAGCTTCATCTAGTGGACCCCAACCAAGATTGTTCAAATATAAGTACTGGGGCCAAAAATGCCCAACCCCCAACTCCCTGTCCTGGGGCCCTTTGGTTTTACATAGGCTTATATAGGGAAAATCTTTAAAAAATCTTCTTCTCTGAAACTGCAAGGCCCAGGTCTTTGATATTTGGTATGAAGCTTCATCTTGTGGACCGCTACCAAGATTGTTCAAACATAGGCCTTGGGCCAAAAATGCCTCGCTCCGGGGCCCTTTGGTTTTACATACACTTAAAAGGGAAAATCTTTAAAAATCTTCTTCCCTGAAACCGCAAGGCCCAGGTCTTTGATATTTGGTGTGAAGTTTCATCTTGTTGACCTCTACCAAGATTGTTCAAATTAGAGACCTTGGGCCAAAAATTCCCCCTCTCCGGGGCCCTTTGGTTTTACATACACTTAATAGAGAAAATCTTCTTCTCTGAAACCACAAGGCCCAGGTCTTTGCTATTTGGTACGAAGCTTCATCTTGTAAACCTCTACCAAGATTGTTCAAATTATAGCCCTGTGGCTAAAATGCCCTCGCTCCAGGGCCCCTTGGTTTTACATGGGCTTATGTAGGGGAAAATCTTGAAAAATCTTCTTCTCTGAAACAACAAGGCCTACGTCTTTGATATTTGCTATGAGCCTTCATCTAGTGGACCCCTACCAAGATTGTTCAATTTATAGTGCTGGTGCCAAAAATGTCCCCGCCCCAGGCCCTTTGGTTTTACATAGGTTTATATAGGGTAAACCTCTTAAAAAGTCTTCTTCTCTGAAACCATAAGGCCTACGTCTTTGATATTTGGTATTAGCCTTCATCTAGTGGACCCCTACCAAGATTGTTCAAATTATAGTGCTGGTGCCAAAATACCCCCGCCCCGGGGCCCATTGGTTTTACATAGATTTATATAGGGAAACCTTTAAATAATCTTCTTCTCTGAAACTGTCAGGCCCAGGTCTTTGATATTTGGTATGAAGCTTCATCTTGTGGACCTCTACCAAGATTGTTCATATTATAGCCCTGGGGCCAAAAATGCCCCTGCTCCGGGGCCCTTTGGTTTTACATAGACTTATATAGGGAAAATCTTGAAAAATCTTCTTCTCGTAAACCACAAGGCCTAGTTCTTTTGCATTTGGTATAAAACTTCATTAAGTGGACCCCTATCAAATTTGTTCAAATTATAATGCTGGGGCCAAAAATACCCCCGCACCAGGGCCCTTTGGTTTTACATGGGCTTATATATAGGGAAAATCTTGAAAAATCTTCTATGAAACCACAAGGCCCAGTTCTTTGATATTTGTTATGAGCCTTCATCTAGTGGACCCCTACCAAGATTGTTCAAATTATAGTGCTGGTGCCAAAAATGCCCCCACCTTGGGGCCCTTTGGTTTTACATAGTCTCATATAGGGAAAATCTTTAAAAATCTTCTTCTCTGAAACTGTAAGGCCCAGGTCTTTGATATTTGGTATGAAGCTTCATCTAGTGGACCCCTACCAAAATTTATTAATTATAGTGCTGGGGCCAAAAAAGCCTCCAGTCCGGGGTCCTTTGGTTTCACAACGATGCGCTTACTACAAGCCATGACCAACATGGCATAGATATTGACTTTCACTCATGTACAAAATCACACATGACCTTGTCGCTATTCCAAGAGACCTCACAGACCTGCGAAGACAGTCTAGAACCTCACACCAAATGGCTTACAGACAGATCTCTACCCCCCACAGAATATTATATATAGCACTATTGTACACTGGAATTCCCTCCCTACAGCAGTAGTCTTGCTGCCCAAGGTTGATGAGTTCAACAGGGCAGTCAGCCATATCAACAACTGCTCACCTTAACCAACCAAAGCCTTAGATAGATAAAGAGATAGATAGATAGATAGATAGATAGATAGATAGATAGATAGATAGATAGATAGATAGATAGATAGATAGATAGATTTTCTTTGAAAGTCAGCTAATATGCCCATATTATTATTTACCCATTTACAATGGGTTTATATGGAACCAGGTGCTTTTTGCCAACCACGAAAGATCGTTATCAAAAGGAAAAGTAATTTTGCGCATGCACAGTGACATGTAAACAAGGTCATGTGGCAAAACATTGGATCCGTCTATAGTTAAACGATAAAAATAGATACTGGCATTTAAGGTGTTGAGTGGACTACCTGGCAGACAGCTGTGCTAAACTGTGCCATGGTAGGAAGAACTGTAATGTGGGCTGGCAGGGGTTTCAGTGATGCGGGGAAAGAATGTGTACTTGTAGTAGTCTCTCGAGTCATGATCTGTCTGTTCTCTGTATGCAAGGGGGTGATTTTTGGTAGAAGGACAGGGGTTCAGGATCAGGTTGTCAGCAGCAGGTATCGCAACAAGGTCATATGTGGCCTTATATAGAGGGACCAGGCGACTGTCTATGGGCTGTTGGTCAAGGGTACCCCAGTTAAGAACCTGAAGCATTGCTGAGACACAAGATGTATATCAGTAGTCTCTGGTTACCTATCTAGCAGCCCTTCTTTGAACTGATTCAAGCTTGTAGGAGTCAGATGCCGTGTAGGGGGGTGGGGGGGGGGGTGCACATGGTAGAAACATACAATGTACTCTGTGGGCAGACCAGAGTTTTATACATGTATGCTGTGTCTCTATTGTGGACCCGAATATTTCGCTTGAAGTAGCCTAGGGTCTGGTTGGCTTTTTTGCTTATATAAATGTTATTTACATGTACATGGTCTGTCCATGAGGTCATCTGAAATGGTACACAGCCATGAAGAATAGTTGGTCTGAAAGGGAGTTCTACGACCAGTCACAGCCAAGCTAGGTAGCTCAGTAGGATGCGTGTCTGACAGGAGGATGCTGGTTCGATACCTGCCGGGGTCGGCACCATTCTTTAGTGGAGATTGATAATAAAATCTTTTGTGGTCATTCTCTCCCTTCCACTGATTCAAGAAGGGCAGTAACTGTTGTCAATTTTTGGCGAAAGAATGTGCACTGTACTGGTGAACCGCTTACATATAAGCCTTTCCAGGAAAAGTGTAGATAGGTAAATTGACTGGCTCAACAAAATGACCTAAATTAGTAAATAGTGTACTGGGGCATTAAACTCCAATACAGACAAACAAAACATCGGGTTACATGAATGACCTGACACTATGAGGGATTAAAATTTGTATCCCAGAGTTTTTCCCATATTTCAAGTTTTTCAAGGTCTTCCTGGGGGATCTGAGTCTTTCTAGGTACATGGCTGTGCCATATGTGAATGACCTTACTCTGGATCTAACCTGATCCGGGAGGTCATTTATATAGACCTAGAACAGCATGTGGCCGAGAACCGAGCCCTGCGGGACGCCTGAAGGAACTGGGATGTTATCAGAATTAGAGCCATAAAGTATAACTGACATCTGTTGTCAAGGAAGGCTTTTATCCAAATTGGTGTGTTCCCCCTTATGTCATAAAAATGTAGTTTCAAAAGCAATTTTTCGTGTGCCACTTTGTCGAAAGCTTTACTGAAATCAGAGAGTATAAGGTCAGTTTGTTTTCCAAATTGCATATTTTTCGCAAGTTCATCGACCAGCATGATAAGCTACATGTATGTCTCCCAGGATCTCTTTTCCTGGAACCCATGCTGTAGTTCAAATAAGATATTTTGGTCAGTGAAGTGTTTGGAGATGCCGGAAGCCACAACATGCTCTAGCACTTTGCAGAGGACACAAAGTTAGGGATATGGGCTGGTAGTTGGACGGGTCAGATTTATCACCTTTCTTAAAAATAGGGGTTACATTTTGCTTCGTTCACAGGGCAGGAGCTTTCCTGAATCAAGGGATCTTTGGTAGATAAACTGAAGTATAGGGGCAAGCTCTTTGTGAAGGGTCTATAGGACTATGGGTTTGAATTTGTCAGGCCCAGCAGCCTTATGTGGATTTAAGCCTTTCTGGAGTTTTTCAAGCTCTTTGTGATTAGGGTCTACAGGACTATGGGTTTGAATTTGTCAGGCCCAGCAGCCTTATGTGGATTTAAGCCTTTCGGGAGTTTTTCAATGCCTTGGGTAGAAACTTTTTGGGGTGTGGGCTGGGTTGTAACGGGAGATCTATTCCAGAATCATGCAAGTCCTGCAGGGACTGTCCTCTGGGCAAGTTGCTCTTTTCGGTCTAAAAACAGAAATAAATTATCCATTTGGTGGGTGTGCATGGGCACAAGTTGTGTGCTTCCAAATTCACAGGAAGACATTTGGGATTTTTTTTTATTTATTTGGAGTAACCTGGATGAGTTAGTTTGTTATTTAACTCAATCTAACTTATAGACGGGCCTCCGTGGCCTACTGTAGTGGTTAGGAGGGCTCTGACTCTTGATCATTAGGTCTCTCACCGCTGTAGTTCGAGCCTCGCTCGGGTCACATGTGAGAAGCCAAGTTCTGCAAAGGAAGGTCAGGTGGTTTTTCCCTGGGTACTCCGGTTTTCGACCACCTCTGATAAACGATTGGCTCGATATGAGTGCAATAATCTTAAAAGGGTCGTAAAACCCAAACCAAAAAAAAAAATAAATAAATAACTTATAAATTTACTTCTTCTCTTTCAGCGTTTACCCTCACTTTGATACTTTTGTAATTTGAGTAGCCCTTTTAATTTTGTTTTGGTATTTTTCTACCTATGCACAGGAACCGGTTCTGGCAGATTGGCCATTCTGTAAATAAACAACAATTAAAATTGGGAACTAAAGTGATTCACTTTGAAATTGTTCATCAGAGGAGACTTTCCTAGACACTTACAATTAATATATGCCCTTCTAATCAAAGGAAGTCACCAAACAACTCAATCATGAGGAGTCATTTTACATTTGACATCCTGTGTGGTGTCTGTTGCTTGCTGTTGGCAACAAGCTTGGCTTCTTTTTTTAGTAGTAGAGGACAAGACCTACAGTGGAATTTCCTGTAGATCTTAAAACTCTTCTTGTCTGAAACCAGATGGCCCAGGTCTTTGATATTTGGTATGAAGCTTCATCTAGTGGACCTCTACCAAGATTATTCAGTTTATGGCCATGGGGCCTAAAAAGGCCCCACTTTGGGGCCCACTGGTTTATATGAAAACTTTTAGAAATCTTTTTGTCTTAAACCAGAATACCCATGTCTTTGGTATTTGATATGAAGCTTCACCTAATTGACCTCTACCAACGTTGTTCAGTTTATGGCCCTTGGTTTTACATAGACTTACATGCGAAAATCTTTTTGTTTGAAACCAGGTGGCCCAGGTCTTTGATATTTGGTATCAAGCTTCATCTAGCCGACCTTTACCAAGATTGTTATGCCCCCAACTTTGAAAAAGTTGGGTGCCCCCATTATTTTCATTATTTCATATGTCATATTGCTTCTGGCTTGTCCATTTGTTCGTACATTCGTCACACATTCTTCTGCATAGCATAACTTAAGAACCATGTAGGCTAGTGTTTTGAAATTTCATATAATGGTTTCCTCATGAAAAAATAGTTGACCCATCCTTTTTATTTATCCGAATTATCTCCCCTTTTTGCATTATTTCCCTTTTAATTAAATAACAGAAATCTCGTTAGCAAGATATCTCAAAAAGTATTTGAGCTAGAACCTTGATATTTGGTATACTGCTTGGGACTGAGGAGGAGATCACCTGATAAAATTTTCAACCAATTTAATGAAATTTTGTTAGAGACTTAGTTATGGCCCTTTGCAATTTCTGGCCATTTAATTGTGTTGCTTTCTAGTGCATACATGTAGCATAACTTTACAACCATGTATGCAAGTGTTATGAAATTTCATATATGGATTTCTCATGAACAAAGTAGTTGACTCATATTTTTCATTTCCAAATTATCTCCCCTTTTTGAGTGATTGTCCCTTTAATTAAATAACATAGAAATCAATTAAATAGCATAGAAATCTCGTTAGCAAGATATCTCAGAAAGTATTTTAGCTATAGCCTTGATAATTGGTATACTGATTTGGACTACGGATGAGATTATCTGTTTAAATTTTTAACCAATTTTATGAAATTTTGTTAAAGTTATGGCCCTTTGCAATTTCTGGCCATTTATTTGTGTTGATTTTTCGTGTATAACATAACTTTATAACCATGTATGCTATTGTTTTGAAATTTCATATTTGGTTTCCTCACGAAAAAATAGTTGACCTCTGTTATTTTTCTTATCTGAATTATCTCCCCTTTTCGCGTTATTTCCCTTTTAATTAAATAACATATAAAGCTTGTTAGCAAGATATCTCAAAAAGTATTTGAGCTAGAGCCTTGATATTTTGTATACTGATCGAAGACATATATTCTTGTAACAGCAAGACACACTGTGTCTTCATAATTGTTTTATTGCCCCCCTTTGATATACTGTCTATAGCAGATCAAAGGCGGCCCTTAATAGGGTGATTAGTAGCTCTTGTTGAATCCCCTGACTGAGGCATATCAATGGGAGGGGAATATCAATAATGGACACTCTAGTCAACAGTTAGTAAATTTTTGATTTTCCCCAGGGAGGCCCTTTACCTGGTGGAGACAGAGGACTTCTTTTCAGTCTGCTCTGAGAGCTACATAATATTATGTATTGAAATGATAGTCCTCAATAATCAAGAATAAATGCCTTTAAGACTGAGGAGATCACCCAATTAAGTTTTCAACCAATTTAATGAAATTTTGTCAGAGTTATGGCCCTTTACAATTTCTGGCAATTTAATTGTGTTGATTTCCTGTGCATAGTATTACTTAAGAACTATGTATCCTAGTGTATTGAAATTTCATATATGGTTTCCTCATGAAAAAATAGTTGATTCGTATTTTTTTCTTATCTGGCTTGACTGACTTATCTCCCCTTTTCGCATTATTTCCTTTTTAATTAAATAACATAGAAATCTTGTTAGCAAGATATCTCAGAAAGTATTTGAGCTAGAGCCTTGATATTTGGTATACTGATTGGGACTGAGGTCACATGATTAAATTTTCAACCAATTTAATGAAATTTTGTTAGAGTTATAGCCCTTTACAATTTCTGGCCATTTAATTGTGTTGATTTCCTGTGCATAGTATACTGTATTACTTAAGGACTATGTATGGTGGTGTTTTGAAATTTCATATATGGTTTTCTCATGGAAAAAAACAGTTGAACCATATTTTTTTTTTTATCTGACTTTTCTCTTTTTTTCACGTTATTTCCTTTTTAATTAAATAATATAGAAATCTCATTAGCAAGATATCTCAAAAAGTATTTGAGCTAAATTTGGTATACTGATTTGGGATGGGGAGCAGATCACCTGATTAAATTTTCAACCAGTTTAATGAAATTTTGTTGGGAGTGATTGCCCTTTGCATTTTCAGGTCATTTAATTGTGTTTCTTTCTTGTAGCAAGATATTTAAAGAAACTATTTAAATTGTTGCCTACAAACTTGACATGCTGATTTGGAATGACTAGTACATCACCTGATTAACATTAAATTTTGAAAAATAAATCTGAATTTTTTTTTTTTTTTTTTTTTTTGTCAATAATGGCCTTTTGAAAATTTGGGTATTTATGGACAAGCATATGGTTGGGGGCATAGTGTTTTACAAACACCATTTCTAGTTTAAATTATAGCCCTGGGGCCAAAAATGGCCATGCCCCGGGGCCCACTCACAGGCTTTACAAATGTTTAAAACAATTTTTGTCTGAGACCAGAAGGCCAAGGCCTATGATATTTGGTATTAAGCTTGATTTGGTGGACCTCTACGAAGACTGTTCAAATTATACACCTGGGGCCAAGAATTGCCGTGGGGCCAAAATTCCCACATGTTAAACTCTAAGCTCAGGTGAGCAATACAGGACCATCATGGTCCTCTTGTATTTTCTGACCCAAATTATCCCCGTTTTTTTTTAGTTTTTTCTCTTTTAATAAAATAACAAAGAAAATTAGGAATGCTGAATTGATTGCGTCATTCCCAACGAAAGTGACTTCTACCGACCCTGTATATCTCACTCATTAAATGAGGCTGAATTCTCAATCATCATTAGTAAAGTTCTCTTAAATGCTTTTCAATAAAAAAAAGTATTGTTTGAATTTTTTGACGGGATGTTGTACCCAGATTTCTTTTTTTACCAAACTTTTTACTACGGTAGACAAATGTTACTGCAATCGTCATGCACCCATTTATGGCTTCTTGACAGTAATGTTTGTTGTTTATGGTATGACAGAACCTGGCAGTAACAGGCCTCTCTTGCCTCAGTGGATAAGAACGCTGACTCTTAATCATCAGTTCTCTCACCACTTTGGGTTCGAGCCTGGCTTGGGTCACATGTGGGACACCAATTTCTCCAACGGATGGTCAGGTGGTTTTTCTCCGGGTTCTCTGGTTTTCACCCACCTGATGTAGGACGGACTCCATATGAATGAAATAGACTCCAGGTACCCCAGTTTTCGCTCAACTCTGATTACCAATCAGTTTGATATGAGTGAAATAATTTTAAAAGGGCCATAAAACCAAATACCCCTAAAAAAAAAACCAAACCAGATGGTGCAGTCAATGGTATACCATTGCAAATTCCTGCTTTTTCTATGAATAACAAAAAATCCTACTTTTTTACCTTTGACCCTTGGGCCATGTTGGGGTCAAGGTCACATAAAAGAGCCATGTTATGGTCAAGGTCACAAAAAAGTAGTCCACTGCCATCTTCATACCATGTGCAAAAGTGCACTATCTGCATGCAAAGTTTCAAAAGTGTAACTTCAGTGGTTGCAGAGGAAATCCATTTACAAGAAAAGTTACAGACAGACTGATGTACGGACTGACGATCACTCAACTCTGGTACCAAAACAATATACCCGATTTTCTTCGAAAAAGCGGGTATAAAAACAGTGAAGTCCCAAAAAGGACTGAGTTTACACCACAGTGAAGGCCCATGTCAGAATGTATGTGATCTGTTTGAAATTTTCACATACACGTATGTAGAAAAGTTGATTCAAAATTATGCTCATCATGTCCCAGGTTTACTTTTAAGAATTAAAACTTACTTCAGCTTTTTTCTGAAGTCTCAGTGTTAAAGTACATGTACATGTATGTGGTTTATAGTTATACACCTCATATATCAGTGATTGCGGGCTTGATTTCAGGCTTCTCCAGGCCAACCGATTACTGGTTTTGAATCAAGATCCCAGTCTCCATATGATCTTAGTTGTTTTTGATACATAAAACCACACACACACACACACACACACACACACACACTCACATATATATTTTTGCTTATTAGATCTTATGTTATTAAAGGTATCATAGCAGTAAAATGACAGCATCGTCTGAGGCATTTGTGACTTCAGCAGTATGTGGTTTATAGTTATACACCTCATATATCAGTGATTGCCGGCTTGATTTTAGGCTTCTCCAGGCCCTTGGATTACTGGTTTTGAATCAAGATCCCTGTCTCCATATGATCTTAGTTGTTTTTGATACATAAAACCACACACACACACATATATATTTTTGCTTATTAGATCTTATGTTATTATAGGTATCATAGCAGTAAGATGGACTGCATCGTCTGAGGCATTTGTGACTTCAGCAGTTTGAGAACATTTTTCTTACTAATAGGGTGAGTGACTGTATTTGTATGGCTATCAGTTATTAACCCATATGATGCCAATCACCACTATTGTTGCCTGCTTTGTTGTCTACTGGTAACTTTTAAAGTCATTTTTGCAAACAGAGTGGACCCAGAGCAGACTGCTCAACTAGAAACAGTCTGATCAGGGACCACACTGTTTGTCTGAATGCAAAAATATATTTGAAAAGTTTTTAAGAAGAATCAGCAGATGATGTAAACTGACCACACTTTTGATAATTTAGTTTTTCTTGGTGTTAAATGGCAATATATATTGTGCATTCAAGTCTAAAGCTGATCCATAATAAACTACACCTAATCTAGTCATAACATTGGCTCATATATATTCTAGAACTTGTGATTTAGTCGCTTGTGCACATTCTGCTGAGTTATTCTTACATCTCATGTTGTATTTATATAACGGCCCCCACCCATCGGGGCTTGAGGAAATAGATTGGGCTACATGATGCTTCCACACAGAGCTGAAACTGACCTCATGATTAGTACTGGTAAACCACTTAGAGGTTCTAATAGTGGTGTGGGTCCGACCATCCATGTATAAACTAAACCTTATTGGTTTCATTGGGCGTCAAGGATTGAGATGTTCTTTCATCCCAAGGTCAGGTAAAAGTCCCACAAAATTGGAAGCAACGTCTCCAAAATGACCTAAATAGTGTTGACGGGGACGTTAAACCTCAAATTAAACAATGTTGTATAAATGGTGAAACTGAAACATGCATACAATGTATGTCATATTGTTATAACAACATCGAGGCACATTTAGACTCAGATTTCTGATAATTTGTCAAACACATAAATTGTGATGGTGTGAAGGCAATCTCAATTACATGTATCGAAACAATGTAAATTTTGTTCTCTTACATGTAGTTACATGTAAGAGATACAGTGAAGTGCTTACAGGTAGCAAGAGCCCATATTAATGAATAAATGATTTGACATTCGTCAATATTTTCGTATAATGCTATTTTCTAAGTTATGTCTTAGTCATTGCAACATCTATAATCATATTTTTAGCTCACCTGACCAAAGGTCATGGTGGGCTTTTGTGACCGTGAGATGGCAGGCGCTGTGGTTCGTCATTTATCATGCGTATACTTTTCTTGTTAGCTCAACTGAACCGAAGGCTGCGGGTGAGCTATTGTGATCACTCACCGTCCGTCGTCCTCCGTCCATCCGTCCGTCCATCCACAATTTCTTCAAACAACATCTCCTAAACCACTGAACAGATTCTGACCAAACTTGGCAGAAATGATCCTTAGGTGGTCCTCTCTCAAAGTTGTTCAAAGAATTCAATTCCATGCAGAACTCTGGTTGCCATGGCAACCAAAAATGGGAAAATAAGAAAAAATCTTTAAAAATCTTCTTCTCTGAAACCAGAAGGCCTAGGTCTTTGATATTTGGTATGAAGCTTCATCTAGTGAACCTCTACCAAGATTGTTCAAATTATAGCCCTGGGGCAAAAAATTCCCCCATGCCGGGGCCCACTGGTTTTACATAGGCTTATGTAGGGAAAACCTTTAAAAATCTTCTTGTCTGAAACCAGAAAGCCCAGGTCTTAGATATTTGGTATGAAGCTTCATCTAGTAGACCTCAACCAAGATTGTTCAAATTATAGCCCTGGGGCCAAAAACTTGTATGCCCCGGGGCCCACTGGTTTATATAGGCTTTTATAGGAAAAACATATAAAAATCTTCTTGTCTGAAACCAGAAGGCCCAGGTCGTTGATATTTGATATGAAGCTTCATCTAGTGAACCTCTACCAAGATTGTTCAAATGATAGCCCTGGGACCACTACCGTGATCATTCAAATCATAGCATGGGGGCCAAAAAATGCCCCCCCCCCCCACTGGTTTTACATAGACTTATATAGAGAAAACCTTTAAAAATCTTGTCCGAAACCAGAAGGCCCATGCCTTTGATATTCGATGTCAAGCTTCATTCAGTGGACCTCTGCTTAGATTGTTGAAATTATAGACCTGGGTCCAAAAATTGTACCGCCCAGCTAGCTGGGACCTACATATTAATCTCTTAGCTCAGATGAGCGCTATAGGACCATCATGGTCCTCTTGTTAACACTTAGAGGCCACACTTTTGATCCAATTATCACCAAACTTAGTCAGAATCATCACCATCTTGGTCAAGTTCGAATATGGGTCATGCCGGGGCAAAAAGTAGGTCAGTAGGGCAAATCATAGAAAAAACCTTGTTAACACTCTAGAAGCCACAGTTTTAGTCCAATCATCCTCAAACTTGCTCAGAATGATTATCCCGACAATATCTCAGTTAAGTTTGAATATGGGTCATATCAGTCCACTGCAATACAAGGTCACAAGAGCCAAAACTAAAGGTGACAAAGGGCCATTATGGCCCTCTTGTTCTATGTAATCTACACATTTTTTTTTATATAACATGGTTGTTTAACTAACATGGTTTCTGCTTTTGACTCCATTAATAGTGTTATAAAGAGTTTATGGTGTACTCTTATTACTGTATTCTGTTCTTCTCCAGAATATTGGAAATTGGAATGCTGTCTTTACTCTCGATCACAGAATTTGGTGGCCATATTGTTTGGCAACAGTGACTGAAGGAATAGCACAAAATTACTGACATCTCTCAGCTGAAAAACAAACTGTAATGTGATTCAAACGAAAAATTGGTATGTATTCACTGCATTTATGAAATGTTAGGTTTGCTTTCAATGGGAACACCCTGAGGTACATAACGGTTATTAGTTCATAGAGATGTTTCCCTATTCTTACTGATGTTAGGTCAGAGTTTTGTGCAAGAGGGTTATCAGTAGAATCTGGTTGGGTTTGGCAAACCGTGTGGACCCAGATCAGATGCTGCAGAATGCGGTGTCTAATCAGTCTTCACAGTTTGTTTAAAATACTGGTATTTAAGGGTTAAGCCAAACACTATAAAGTATAAGTCTCAGTTCAGGACTGTCAACCAATGAGTGTGTTAATAAGTAACCAGAGACAACAATTTTGTAAAGGTTATGGATAAATACCACTTCTACAGCCTTGCTGTAGGAGCAGGCTCTTTTAGCAACGCGGGTAGAGTGGTTGGCTTTTTCACGAAGTTAAGCAACGAAGAGTGCGGTTAGTACCTGGATGGGTGACCGCATTGCTTGACTTTGTGGACCACCCAGTGCACGCTTCAATTTAAAGTAGATTACATTGTTATGATTGGTATCTTAAGGATTAAATTTGCACCTGTCAATGACATTAAACATTTTTTATACTCTATCAAATTATTTCTTGAAAGGCATATCCTCCTGTTTACTTTTCAATAATTACAGATTTTAGCCAGGGGTTGCACCATGTACAAGATTTATGGATGAAAACATCGCTATAATGTTACAATAGGTACCTTTTCATAGTGTATATTTATAGCTAAGAACTGATTCCATGTGTCTGTTAATAATGGGCCTCCGTGGCCTAGTGGTTAAAAGCGCTGACTCTTGATCATTAGGTCTCTCACCGCTGTGGTTCAAGCCTCGCTCGGGTCGCTTGTGAGACGCCGAGTTCTGCAACAGAAGGTCAGGTGGTTTTTCTCTGGGTACTCCGGTTTTCGCCCACCTCTAATTAATGATCGGCTCGATATGACTGAAATAATCTTGAAAAGGCCGTAAAACCAAAATCCAAAAAAAAATGTGTCTGTTAATAGCACAAAGTATTGCAAATTGTTATTCTTCGTTTGCTAATAGTGACGCTTTTCAACCATGGTATAGTCAGATACAGACACCTACATGTATACAAACAGTGTGGACCCAAATTAGATGGCTCTTTATGAGCCATCTCATTTTCAGTCTACATTTCTTGCAATCCTGCTACCCACCTTAAATGAAAATGTTTTGATAATGGATTTTCCAAAGAAAGTAGTTATATGCAGTTCTTAAAAGATGGACAAGCCCTTGTTCAGGCAAGCTGTTCTGTTTGGTGAAAGATCTTTTTAGCTCACCTGAGCACGAAGTGCTCAAGGTGAGCTATTGTGATTGGTCTCTGTTCGTCGTCCTTGTGTGCATCCGTCTGTCATCGCCTTTTGCTTTAAACGACTTTTTCTGCAAAACTGCTGGACAAATTTTGAAATAATTAATCAGGAATATCCCTTGGGAGACCCTCTACCAAAATTGTTCAAACCGTTTTGCTCGGATGTACAAGATGGCCACCAGAGCTAAAAATAGAAAAACCTTTAGTGACACTAATTTTTGGGTGGAGTCCACCTGAACCATGCACCACACCCCCACCTCAGTAAAAGCCTTATACCTTAGGAACCATTCAGATACACAACACTTAACCATATATATATTCTTGCAAGATGAATTCACTGATAACAAATTGGGTTCTGCAGGGGCCATGCCCCGACCACCACTACTTCATTAAAGGTCTAATATCTCAGAAGAAGAGTCCATATGGGTGCTTATTTTAATATGGTGATTTGTTTGGGATGCTTTATAATTTTGCTCCCCCACCAGAGGAGAGTGGGACATATTGTTTTTTGGTGCAGATCCTTTTTTGCTTCGATGTCAGCTTTGGCATTTTAAGCACAATATCTCCTGAACCTATGGATGGATTCTGACCAAACTTGCATAGTTACATCATTAGGATGGGGTGAGAACATTCATAAGGTTATGGAAACCTTGACCTTATTTTCAGGTCACAGGCCCTCCAAAACAGTCATTTGTGGGCCCAAAATGGCTTGTCTACAACACTCATCAAACAGACATGAGGGAGACCTACATGTATGTGATCAAAGATACAACACTCACAAAAACAGAAATTAGGGAGAACACTGTGGTCAAAGATACATATCTCATAAAACAGGCATTAGGGACACTAATGTGATCAAAGATACAAAACACATATGAGCAGACATCAGTGAGACCAATGTGGCCAAAGGATGCAACACTCATAAACACAGGCATTAGGGAGACTAATGTGAGCAAAGATACAACACTCAAATAAACAGGCATTAGGGAGACCAATGTGGTCATAGATACAAGGCTCATGAAAACAGGCATTAGGGAGACCAATGTGGCCAAAGGTACAACACACATAAAACTGAAACTAGTGAGACCAATGTTATCAAAGATACAACAATCGTAAGATGTGACATTAGGGAGACCAATGTGATGAAAGATACATAGACATAAGAATGGACATTAGTGAGATCAAGACATGCATTTGGGAGACCAATGTGGTCAAAGATAAAACACACATAAAAGAACTGAAACTAGTCAGACCAGTGTGATCAAAGATACATTAATCATAAGACATTAGGGTCACCAAACTGATTAAAGATACAAACACATAGGAACAGATATTATTGAGACCAATGTGGTCAAAGATACAACACTCATAAAAATCAGGCATTAGTGAGACCAATGTGGTCAAAGATACAACACTCATAAAAACAGAAATTAGGGAGACCAATGTGATCAAAGATACAACTGTCACGAAAACTGACATTAATTTGTGAGACCTATGTGATCAAACATACAACACACGTAAAACAGACATTAGGGATACAAGTGTAATCAAAGATACAAAATAAATAACCACAGACATTAGGGAGACCAATGTGATCAAATATACAAAACACATAAAATCATACATTAGAGAGATTTTTGTGGTCAAAGATACAACTGTTATAAAACAGACATTAGGGAGACCATTGTGATCAAAGGTACAACACTCATAAAACAGACATTAGGGAGACCAATGTGATCAAAGATACAACTGTCATGAGCCGGCCTCAGTAGGTCAGTCGAATGAGCATGTTACTGGTGATCAGGAGGTCGGCAACATTTTTTCGTGGTTTTGTTTGTTTGAGTTGAGGCTTTACGTCCCCTTCAACACAAGTAAGGTCATTTTTGGGACGTTGCTTCCGATTTTGTTGTACTTTTACCCGACATTGAGAAAAAAATTACATCTCAAGCTCTACCGCCCATAGAAACCGTTAGCGTTTAAGGAGCGGTCGGTCTAGCATCATTTTTCCTGGGGACGCTATGACCTAAGCTGTTTACCAGTACTCAAGTTCGGTCAATTTCAGCTCTGTACGGAAGCACTATACTGCCCAATCTATTTCTCATGGCCCCGATAGGCGGGGGCACTATTTTTCTTGGAGATCCTGAAATAATATCTACAGTCATTCTCTCCCTTCAAGAAGGGCAGTTGTCAGTTTCTGGCGAAAGTATGCGCACTGTTTTGTTTAACCTCTTACATATAAGCCTGACCAGGAATATGGTTGATAGGTAAACGGATCAGCTAAAAGATGACCTAAAATAGTGTTGACTGGGCCTTTAAACTCCAATACAAACAAACAACTGTCATGAAAACAATATTAATGAGACCAATGTGATCAAAGATACAACACACCTTAAACACACATAAGGGAGACCAGTGTGATCATAAAAACAGGCTAATATTAGGGGGACCAATGTGGTCAAAAATACAACACTCATAAAAACAGGCATTAGGGAGACCAATGTGATCAAAGTTACAAAACATAAAAAAAAAAACAGAAAATAGTGAGGCTGATGTCAAAGATACAACACTCATAAAAACAGACTAATATTAGGGAGACCAATGTGGTCAAAGATACACACGCATAAAAACATGCATTAGGGAGATCAATGTGGTCAAAGATACAACTGTCATGAGCCGGCCTCAGTCGAATGCCCGTCTTACTGGTGATCAGGAGGTCAGCAACATTCTTACGTGGATCTGTTTGTTTGAGTTGAGGTTTTACGGCCCCATCAACACTATTAAGGTCATTTTGGAGACATTGCTTCCTATTTTATAAGACTTTTACCTGACATTCAGATAAAATGAGATCTTAAGCCTACTGCCCATAGAAACTGGTTTAAGGAGCATTCGGACTTACATAACTTTTCCTGGGCAAGCTATGACCTAAGCTGTTTGCCTGTACTCAAGTTCAGTTGGTTTCAGCTCTGCACGGTAGCACCATACAGCCCAATCTATTTCTCAGGGCCCCGATAGGCAGGGGCACTATCTTTTGTGGAGATCATGAAATCTTTTCTACAGTCATTCCCTCCCTTCAAGAAAGGCAGTTGTCAGATTCTGGCGAAAGAATGCACACTGTTCTGGTTAACCGCTTACATATAATAAGTCTGTCCAGGAAAAGTGTTGATAGGTAAACAGATAGGCTCAAAATGACCTAAAATAGAGTTGACTGGGCCGTTAAACTCCAATACAAACAACTGTCATGAAAACAGACTTTGGTGAGACCAATGTGATCAAAGATACAATACACCTTAAACACACATTAGGGAGACCAGTGTGATGGAAGATACAACACAAATATATATGCATTATGGAGGCCAATGTGATCAAATATACAAAACGCATAAAAATGTGCATTAGGGAGACCAATGTGGTCTAAGTTACAAAACATACAATACAGAAACTAGTGGGACCAATGTGGTCAAAGATACAACACTCATAAAAACAGGCTAATATTAGGGAGACCAATGTGGTCAAAGATACAACACTCATCAAAAAAAGGCATAAGGGAGACCAATGTGGATGAAGTTACAAAACATAAAAAAACAGAAACTAGCGAGACCGATGTGGTCAAAGATACAACACTCATAAAAACAGGCTAACATTAGGGAGACCAATGTGGTCAAAGATACAACACACATAAAATAACATGCATTAGGGAGACAAATGTGGTCAAAGATACAACACTCATAAAAAAAAACATACACTATGGAGACCAGTGTGATCGAAGATGCAACACTCGTAAAAACAGGCATTAGGGAGATCAGTGTGATCAAAGACACAACTGCCATGAGCTGGCCCCAGTAGCTCAGTCGAATGCGCGTCTGACTGGCTATCAGGTGGGCAACATTCTTTGGTGGATTTGTTTGTTTTAAGGTCATTTTGGAGACATTGCTTCCAATTTTTTAGGACTTTTACCGAACATTGAGCTAAAATGACATCTCAAGCCCTAGCACCCATAGAAACAGGATTTTAAGGAGCAGTCCGACTTGCATCACTTTTCCTGGGCAGGCTATGACCTAAGCTGTTTACCAGTACGCAAGTTTGGTCAATTTCAGCTCTGCACAGAAGCACAATACAGCCCAATCTGTTTCTCAAGGCCACGATAGGAGGGGGCACTATCTTTCATGGAGATCATGAAATCCTTTCTACAGTCATTCTCTCACTACAAGAAGGGCAGTTGTCAGTTTCTGGCGAAAGAATGTGAACTGTTCTGATTAACCGCTTATATGTAAGCCTGCCCAGGAAAAGTGTTGATAGGTAAACTTATCGGCTCAAAAATGACCTAAAATAGAGTTAACTGGGCTGTTAAACTCCAATGCAAACAAACAACTGTCCTGAAAACAGACATTTGTGAGACCAATGTGATCAAAGATACAACACACCTCAAACACACATTAGGGAGACCAGTGTGATCGAAGATTCAACACAAATATTTATGCATTAGGGAGACCAATGTGATCAAATATACAAAACACATAAAAACATGCATTAGGGAGACCAATTCAGTCAAAGTTTCAAAACATAAAAAACAGATACTAGTGATAAAGATGTGGTCAAAGATACAGCACTCATAAAATAGGCTAATATTAGGGAGATCAATGTGGTCAAAGATACAACACTCATAAAACAGGCATTTGGGAGACCAATATGATCAAAGAAACAACACATAAAAACAGACATTATGGAAACCAATATGGACAAAGATACAACACTCATAAAATGCATCAGGGAGACCTATGTGACAAAAGATACAAATGTCATGAGCCGGCCTCAGTAGCTAAGTCGAATGTGTGTCTGACTGGTGATCAGAGTGTCTGCAACATTCTTTTGTGGATTTGTTTGTTTGAGTTGAGGTTTTACGTCCCCTTCAACACTATTAAGGTCATTTTGGATACATTGCTTCCTATTTTGTGGAACTTTTACCCGACATTGAGATAAAATGACACCTCAAGCCCTACCATCCATAGAAATGTTAGGGTTTAAGGAGCGGTCTAACTCACATCACTTTTCCTGGTCAGGCTATGACCTCAGCTGTTTACCAGTGCTCAAATTCCGTCAGTTTCAGCTGTACACGGAAGCACCATACAGCCCAGTCTTTTTTTTCAAGGCCCTGATAGGCCTGGGCACTATCTTTCGAGGAGATCATGAAATCTTTTCTACAGTCATTCTGTCCCTTCAAGAAGGGCAGTTGTCAGTTTCTGGCGAAAGAACATGCACTGTTCTGGTTAACCTCTTACATATAAGCCTGCCATGGAAAAGTGTTGATAGGTAAAAGGATCTGGTCAGAAATGACCTAAAATTGTGTTGACTTGGCCATTAAACTCCAATACAAACAAACAAACAACTGTCATGAAAACAGACATTAGTGAGACCAATTTGATCAAAGATAGAACACACCTTAAACACCCATAAGGGAGACCAGTGTGATAGAAGATACAACACAAATATTTATGCATTAGGGAGACCAATGTGATAAAATATACAAAACACATAAAACATGCATTAGGGAGACCAATTCGGTCAAAGTTACAAAACATAAAAAACAGAAACTAGTGAGACTGATGTGGTCAAAGATACAACACTCATTAAACAGGCTAATATTAGGGAGACCAATGTGTTCAAAGATACAACACTCATAAAAATATGCTAATATTAGGGAGACCAATGTGTTCAAAGATACAACACTCATAAAAACATACATTATGGAGACCAGTGTGATCAAAGATACTACACTCATAAAATAGGCATTAGGGAGACCAATGTGATCAAAGATACAACTCTCATGATCCTGCCTCGTTAGCTCGCTCAAATGCGCGTCTTACTGGTGAACAGGAGGTCGGCAAGATTCTTTTGTGGATTTGTTTGTTTTGTTTGTAAAAGTCTCCAAAATGGCTATTACAGTGTTGACGGGGACGTTAAACCCCCAAACAAAAAAAAAATCAAACAAAAAAAAAATGTTTGTTTAAGTTGAGGTTTTACATCCCTTTCAACACTATTAAGGTCATTTTGAAGACATTGCTTCCCATTTTGTGGGACTTTTACCAGACATTGAGATGAAATGACATCTCAAGCCCTACCACCCATAGAAACTGTTGGGGTTTAAGGAGCGGTCAGACTGGCATCTCTTTTCCTGGGCAGGCTATGACCTTAGCTGTATACCAGTCTTCAAGTTGGGTCAGTTTTTGGTCTGCACAGAAGCACCATACAGCCCAATTTATTTCTCATGGCCCCGATAGGCGGGGGCACTATCTTTCGTGGAGATCATCGAATCTTTTCTGCAGTCATTCTGTCCCTTCAAGAAGGGCAGTTGTAAGTTTCTGGTGAAAGAATGTGCACTGTTCTGGTTAACTGCTTACATATAAGCCTGCCCAGGAAAGTGTTGATAGATAAACTGATAGGCTCAAAAATGACCTAAAATAGTGTTGACTGGGCCATTAAACTCCAATACAAACAAACAAACTGTCATGAAAACAGACATTAGTGAGACCAGTTTGATCAAAGATCGAACACACCTTAAACACACATTATTGAGACCATTGTGATCGAAGATACAAAACAAATATATATGCATTAGGGATACCAAGTTATCAAATGTACAAAACACATAAAAACATGCATTAGGGAGACCAATGTGGTCAAAGTTTCAAAACATAAAAAAACAAACTAGTGAGAAAGATGTGGTCAAAGATGCAACACACATAAAAACAGGCTAATATTAGGGAAACAAATGTGGTCAAAGGTACAACACTCATAAAAACAGACATTATGGAGACCAGTGTGATCGATGATACAAAACATGTAAAAACAGCCATTAGGGAGACCAATGTGATAAAAGATACAACTGTCATGAGCCAGCCTTGGTAGCTCCGTCGGATGTGTGTCTGATTGGTGATCAGGAGGTCTGCAACATCCTTTCGTGGTTTTGTTTTGTTTGAGTTGAGGTTTTATGTCCCCGTCAACACTATTAAGGTCATTTTGGAGACATTGCTTCCCATTTTGTGGGGATTTTACCCGACTTTGAGAAAAAAGTACATCTACAGCCCTAAGAAACTGTTAGGGTTTAAGGAACCGCCCACTCGCATCACTTTTTTCGGCGGCAAGCTTAGATTAAAGCTGTTTACCAGTACTTAAGTTCGGTGGATTTCAGCATGCATGGAAGCACCATGTAGTCCAATCTTTTACTCAAGGCCCCGATAGGTGGGTGTGCTATCTTTCATGGAGATTGATCATGAAATCTTTTCTACAGTCATTCTAACCCTTCAACTGAGCCAAGAAGGGCAGTTGTCAGTTTCTGGTCAAAGAATGTGCACTGTACTTGTTAACAGCTTACGTATAAGTCTGCCCAGGAACAATGTTGATAGGTAAACTGACCAGCTCAAAAATGACCTAAAATAGAGTAACCTGGGTCCATTAAACTCCAATGCAAACAAACAACTGTCATGAAAACAGACATTTGTGAGACCATTGTGATCAAAGATACAACACACGTTAAACACACATTAGGGAGACCAGTATGATCAAAGTTACAACACTAATATATATGCATTAGGGAGACCAATGTGATCAGATATACAAAACACATAAAAACACGCATTAAGGAAAAACAAAGACTAGTGACAAAGATGTGGTCAAAGATACAGCACTCATAAAAACAGGCTAATATTAGGGAGACCAATCAAACACTCATAAAAACAGGCATTTGGGAGACCAATATGATCAAAGATAAAAACAGACGTTATTGAGACCAATGTGGTCAAAGATACAACACTCATAAAAACAGGCATCAGGGAGAACAATGTGATAAAAGATACAACTGTCATGAGCCAGCCTCTGTAGCTCAGTCGAATGCGCGTCTGACTGGTGATCAGGAGGTCGGCAACATTCTTTTGTGGATTTGTTTGTTTGAGTTGAGGTTTTACGTCCCCTTCAACACTATGAAGGTCATTTTGGATACATTGCTTCCCATTTTGTGGCACTTTTACCCGACATTGAGATAAAATGACATCCCAAGCCCTACCACCCATATAAATGTTACGGTTTAAGGAGAGGTCAGACCCTCATCACATTTCCTGGTCAGGCTATGACCTAAGCTGTTTACCAGTACTTGAGTTCTGTCAGTTTCAGCTGTACACGGAAGCACCATACAGCCCAGTCTATTTCTCAAGGCCCAATAGGCATGTGCACTTTCTTTCGTGGAGATCATGTAATCTTTTCTACAGTCATTCTGTCCCTTCAAGAAGGGCAATTTTCAGTTACTGGCTAAAGAACATGCACTGTTCTGGTTAACTGGTTACATGTAAGCCTGCCATGGAAAAGTGTTGATAGGTGAAAGGATCGGGTCAAAAATGACCTAAAATAGTGTTGACTGGGCCATTAAACTTCAATACAAACAAACAAACAACTGTCATGAAAACAGACATTAGTGAGACCAATGTGATCAAAGATAGAACACACCTTAAACACACATTAGGGAGACCAATGTGATCAAATATACAAAACAAATATATATGCATTAGGGAGACCAGTGTGATCAAATATACAAAACACATAAAAATATGCATTAGGGAGACCAATTCGGTCAAAGTTACAAAACATAAAAACAGAAACTAGTGAGACTGATGTGGTCAAAGATACAACACTCATAAAACAGGCTAATATTAGGGAGACCAATGTGTTCAAAGATACAACACTCATAAAAACATGCTTATATTAGGGAGACCAATGTGTTCAAAGATACAACACTCATAAAAACAGACATTATGGAGACCAGTGTGATCAAAGATAGAACACACCTTAAACACACATTAGGGAGACCAATGTGATCAAATATACAAAAAAAAAATATATATGCATTAGGGAAACCAATGTGATCAAATATACAAAACACATAAAAATATGCACTAGGGAGACCAATTCGGTCATTGTTACAAAACATAAAAACAGAAACTAGTGAGACTGATGTGGTCAAAGATACAACACTCATAAAACAGGCTAATATTCGGGAGACCAATGTGTTCAAAGATACAACACTCATAAAAACATGCTAATATTAGGGAGACCAATGTGTTCAAAGATACAACATTCATAAAAAGAGACATTATGGAGACCAGTGTGATCAAAGATACAACACTCATAAAATTAGGCATTAGGGAGACCAATGTGATCAAAGATACAACTCTCATGATCCTGCCTCAGAAGCTCGGTCAAATGCGTGTCTTACTGGTGAACAGGAGGTCGGCAACATTCTTTCGTGGATTTGTTTGTTTTGTTTGTAAACGTCTCCAAAATGACCTTTACGGTGTTGACGGGGACGTTAAACCTCAAAACAAACAAAATTGTTTGTTTGAATTGAGGTTTTACATCCCCTTCAACACTATTAAGGTCATTTTGAAGACATTGCTTCCCATTTTGCTGGACTTTTACCAGACATTGTGATGAAATGACATCTCAAGCCCTACCGCCCATAGAAACTGTTAGGGTTTAAGGAGCGGTCGGACTGGCATCTCTTTTCCTGGGCAGGCTATGACCTATGCTGTTTACCAGTCCACAAGTTGGGTCAGTTTCTGGTCTGCACAGAAGCACCATACAGCCCAATCTATTTCTCATGGCCCCGATAGGTGGGGGCACTATCTTACGTGGAGATCATCGAATCTTTTCTGCAGTCATTCTGTCCCTTCAAGAAGGGAAGTTGTCAGTTTCTGGTGAAAGAATGTGCACTGTTCTGGTTAACTGCTTACATATAAGCCTGCCCAGGAAAAGTGTTGCTACGTAAACTGATCAGCTCAAAAATGACCTAAAATAGTGTTGACTGGGCTGTTAAACTCCAATACAAACAAATAAACAAGCCGTCATGAAAACAGACATTAGTGGGACCAGTGTGATCAAAGAAAGAACACACATTATGGAGACCATTGTGATAGAAGATACAAACAAATATATATGCATTAGGAAATCCAAGTGTTCAAATATACAAAACACATAAAAACATGCATTAGGGAGACCAATGTCGTCAAAGTTTCAAAAAAACATAAACAACAGAAACTAGTGAGAAAGATGTGGTCAAAGATGCAAAACACATAAAAACAGGCTAATATTAGGGAGACAAATGTGGTCAAAGATACAACACTCATAAAAACGGAAATTTATTGAGACCAGTGCGATCAAAGATTCAACACTCGTAAAAACAGCTATTAGGGAGACCAATGTGATAAAAGATACAACTGTCATGAGCCAGCCTCGGTAGCTCAGTAGGATGCGCGTCTGATTGGTGATCAGGAGGTCTGCAACATCCTTTCATGGTTTTGTTTTGTTTTAATTGAGGTTTTATGTCCCTGTCAACACTATTAAAGTCATTTTGGAGACATTGCTTCCCATTTTGTGGGGATTTTACCCGACTTTGAGATAAAATGACATCTAAAGCCCAAAAGCCCTAAGAAACTGTTAGGTTTAAGGAGCCACCCACTCGCATCACTTTTTTGGGCAATCTCAGATTTAAGCTGTTTACCAGTACTTAAGTTTGGTGGATTTCAGCATGCATGGAAGCACCATGTAGCCCAATCTATTTTTCAAGGCCTGGACAGCGGGTGTGCTATCTTTCATGGAGATTGATCATGAAATCTTTTCTACAGTCATTCTATCCCTTCAACTGATTCAAGAAGGACAGTTGTCAGTTTCTGGTGAAAGAATGTGCACTGTACTTGTTATCAGCTTACATATAAGCCTGCCCAGGAAAAATGTTGATAGGTAAACTGACCGGCTCAAAAGTGACCTAAAATAGAGTTAACTGGGCCATTAAACTCCAATGCAAACAAACAACTGTCATGAAAACAGACATTTGTGGGACTAATGTGATCAAAGATACAACACACCTTAAACACACATTGGGGAGACATCGAAGATACAACACAATCGAAGATACGACAGAAATATATATGCATTAGGCAGACCAATGTGATCAAATATACGAAACACATAAAAACATGCATTAGGGAGACCACTGTGGTCAAAAGTACAAAACATAAAAAAAACAGAAACTAGTGAGAAAGATGTGCTCAAAGATACAGCACTCATAAAAACAGGCTAATATTATGGAGACCAATGTGGTCAAAGATACAACACTCATAAAAACAGGCATTTGGGAGACCAATATAATCAAAGCTACAACACTTATAAAAACAGACATTATGGAGACCAGTGTTGTCAAAGATACAACACTCACAAAAACAGGCATCAGGGAGACCAATGTGATAAAAGATACAACTGTAATGAGCTGGCCTCTGTAGCTCAGTCGAATGTGCGTCTGACTGGTGATCAGGAGGTCGGCAACATTCTTTTGTGGATTTGTTTGTTTGACTTTAGGTTTTAGGTCCCCTTCAATACTTTTAAGGTCATTTTGGATACATTGCTTCCCATTTTGTGGGACTTTTACCCGACATTGAGATAAAATGACATCTCAAGCCCTAACACCCATATAAATGTTAGATTTTGTGGAGCGGTCGGATTTGCAACACATTTCCTGGTCAGGCTATGACCTAAGCTGTTTACCAGTACTCAATTTCCATCAGTTTCAGCTGTACACGGAAACACCATACTGCCCAGTCTATTTCTCAAGGCCCGATAGGCATGGGCACTATCTTTCGAGGAGATAATGAAATATTTTCTACAGTCATTCTGTCCCTTCAAGAAGGGCAGTTGTCATTTTCTGACGAAAGAGCATGCACTGTTCTGGTTAACTGGTTACATATAAGCCTGCCATGGAAAAGTGTTGATAGGTAAAAGGATCAGGTCAAAAATGACCTAGAGTAGTGTTGACTGGTCCATTAATCTCCAATACAAACAAAACGAACTGTCATGAAAACAGACATTAGTGAGACCAATGTGATCAAAGATAGAACACACCTTAAACACACATTAGGGAGACCAGTGTGATCGAAGATACAACACAAATATTTTTGCATGAGGGAGACCAATGTTATCAAATATACAAAACACATAAAAACATGCATTAGGGAGACCAGCTCGGTCAAAGTTACAAAACATAAAAAACAGAAACTGGTGAGACCGATGTGGTCAAAGATACAACACTCATAAAACAAGCTAATATTAGGGAGACCAATGTGTTCAAAGATACAACACTCATAAAAACAGGCTAATATTAGGGAGACCAATGTGTTCAAAGATACAACACTCGTAAAACAGACATTATGGAGACCAGTATGATCAAAGATACAACACTCACAAAAACAGGCATTAGGCAGACTAATGCAGGGTTTTCCCTGGCACACAAATTTCTGCATTTTGCCGCATTTTCAATGCAAATGTCCCGCATTTTGCTTCGAAGTGTGCCCCAATGGGTGCAATCCGATGCTTCTGAGTGCGATTCGGCTCAGTTCCAAATTCGCTTAATAGACGCACCTTGCAATCGTCTGAGCGATACTGATCAATTTATATGGTTCCCAACTCATAACTTTGCCGGTTGCGATACTGGTTGTGTGCAAGGCACCAATATTTGTTGACAGAAAATGGCTGCCCAAAAACGATTAACATCATGTTTATTGTATTTTTTCAAGTCAGCAACACATCAGGTATAAAGAACATGTATAATTCAAGTGAGACAGGATAGTCCAAAGCAATACAAACAAAGGGACCATTATCAACATGGCAGTCTGACACATTTTTGTCTTTGTAGCTTGTAAGGAAACAAGTGTGATTAACAGTGAATCCTTATCAAATTTTAAGGCTCTCTCTAGCTGCTATCTGTGTCATGTTGTGTATAATCAGGTTGGTTTTGCATTGGCTCATCAACAACATGGAATTAAAAATGGAATTGGAACATTCCAAGCAACATTTAATAAACAGTTTACATCAAAAAAGGAGAAGGGATAACAATTTCTGACATGTCCCCCAAAATTTTCATGTGTCCCCTAAAATGAAATCAAATAAAAGTTTGAGGGAAAACCCAGGCCAATGTGATCAAAGATACAACTCTCATGAGCCGGCCTCAGTAGCTCGGTCAAATGCGCGTCTGACTGGAGGTCGGCAACATTCTTTCTTGGATTTGTTTGTTTTGTTTGTAAACGTCTCCAAAATGACTTTACAGTGTTGACGGGAATGTTAAACCGCAAAACAAATTGTCTTGTTTGTTTGAGTTGAGGTTTTACATCCCCTTCAACACTATTAAGGTCATTTGAAGACATTGCTTCCCATTTTATGGGACTTTTACCAGACATTGTGATGAAATGACATCTCAAGCCCTACCACCCATATAAACCATTAGGGTTTAAGGAGGGATTGGACTGTCAACTCTTTTCCTGAGCAGGCTATGACCTAAGCTGTTTACCAGTACTCAAGTTGGGTCAGTTTCAGCTCTACACGGAAGCACCATACAGCCCAATCTATTTCTCATGGCCCCGATAGGCGGGAGCACTATCTTTTGTGGAGATCTTTTCTGCAGTCATTCTGTCCCTTCAAGAGTGAGTGAGTGTGTTTGAGTTTTACGTCCCACCAACAGCTAAGGTCATACAGAGACGGGACCTCGGTTTAAAGACTCATCCGAAAGTCTGGAGAAGCCCGGGATGGATCCTGCGATCCCTGGTTTACAAGGCGAATAGCGTAACCACTACACCACGGAGGCTTCTATGTCCCTTCAAGAAGGACAGTTTATTGGAGTTTCTGGCGAAAGAATGTGAACCGTTCTGGTTAACTGCTTACATATAAGCCTGCCCAGGAAAAGTGTTGATAGGTAAACTGATAGGCTCAAAAATGACCTAAAATAGTGTTTTCTGGGCCGTTAAACTTCAATACAAACAAACTGTCATGAAAACAGACATTAGTGAGTCAAGAAGGGCAGTTGTCAGTTTCTGGTGAAAGAATGTGCACTGTAGTTGTTAACAGCTTACGTATAAGCCTGCCTAGGAAAAATGTTGATAGGTAAACTGACCGCTCCAAAATGACCTTAAATAGAGTTAACTGGGCCATTAAACTCAAATGCAAACAAACAACTGTCTTGAAAACAGACTTTGGTGAGACCAGTGTGATCAAAGATAGAACACACCTTAAACACACATTAGGGAGACCATTGTGATCAAAGATACAAAACAAATATATATGCATTAGGGAGACCAATGTGATCAAATATACAAAACACATAAAAACATGCATTAGGGAGACCAATGTGGCCAAAGTTACAAAACATAAAAAAAAAACAGAAACTAGTGAGAAAGATGTGGTCAATGATGCAACACGCATAAAAACAGGCTTATATTAGGGAGACAAACGTGGTCAAAGATTCAACACTCATGAAAACAGACATTATGGAGACCAGTGTGATCGAAGATACAACAATCGTAAAAACAGCCATTAGGGAGACCAATGTGATAAAAGATTCATCTGTCATGAGCCAGCCTTGGTAGCTCAGTGATAAGTGATCAGGAGGTCTGCAACATCCTTTTGTGGTTTTGTTTTGTTTGAGTTGAGGGTTAATGTCCCTGTCAACATTATTAAGGTAATTTTGAGGCATTGCTTCCCATTTTGTCGGTTTTTTACCCGACTTTGAGATGAAATGAAATCTCAAGCCCTACCGCCCTAAGAAACTGTTAGGGTTTAAGGAGCCACCCACTCGCATCACTTTTTTGGGACAGCAGGGTTCAACATTAACTTTTTAAATAACCAGTCAAAGTGGTCCTCTAACTCTTGGGATGCACTGGACCTGATCTAAGTTCAATTCGACCGAGGAAATGATAAAAATCATACTAAAGTGATATGCTAGTTCTACAGTTCTACAGTCACCAGATTATTTCTATTATTATTTATTTAGATAGTAAAACTCGAGCAACAAACTGTAAACAAACATTTTAAGGTAAATGGGTTCGAAATATGGATTTTAATAAATGTGGCAGCGGATTTTCAACTGGACCATTCAGACCAGTTAGCCACTGACCTTACTAGACCTGAACAGCTTTTCACTAGACAATGTCCATCAGTCCTGGATTAATGTCGAACCCTGGGCAGGCTTAGATTTAAGCTGTTTACCAATACTTGAGTTCGGTGGATTTCAGCATGCATGGAAGCACCATGCAGCACACTCTATTTCTCAAGGCCCCGATAGCCAGGTGTGGTATCTTTCATGGCGATTGATCATGAAATCTTTTCTACAGTCATTCTATCCCTTCAACTAAGTCAAGAAGGGCATTTGTCAGTGTCTGGCGAAAGAATGAGACCAATGTGATCAAAGATACAAGTTACAGCACACAAACACACATTAGGGAGACCAGTGTGATAGAAAATACAACACAAATATATATGCATTAGGGGGACCAATGTGATCAAATATACAGAACACATAAAAACATCCATTAGGGAGACCGAAGTTGTCAAAGTTACAACGCAAAAAAAAAAAAAAAACAGAAACTGGTGAGGCAGATGTGGTCAAAGATACAACACTCATAAAATAGAAGTGGAGGCAATGAACAGGAATGGAAAAATTAACCCACAGCTCCCATCAGAGACACCTAAGGGAAAGATACACAAACATGAAACAACAGACCCTTGATGCAAACATCAATTGGGGAAAGTCAAAAGGACATTTCATTTTCCACAAAATGGCCAATTTGCAAAACAAAATAATAAAAGCAACACAAACACCCAAAGACAAACCATAACAAAAATAAACCGCGACAGAAGAACCGCCTTGGAACGGTCAGCAAAACAAATTCCACTGGGGACATAAATCGGTTTTACGTGGCCACAATCCTTGCCCTTATTTCCGTCGTGATTTAGACAAATAATTTGTTCAGTCTGCATGAAGGCCTCCTAACTCATCAATGCAACATCTCCGTAAACAAGGACTTGACAGCAAGAAAGCACTGAAATGCTTGAGCAAAATAACACCAACAGTTAGACTCTGATGTCCCGACCAGAGACAGATCATCAGGCACCAACCAACATTACATTGAATTAGATCTTTCTAATTCTCAGTAAGCCTAAGTAAGTAAAGTGAATGACCACCATTTTTAGCTCGTCTGTTTTTTGAAAAAAATCTTTCGAGTTATTGTCATCACTCCGGCGTCTGCGTAGTCGTCCTGCGTCGTCCTGCGTCGTCCTGCGTCGTTCCAAAAAAACTTAACCTTGGCTATAACTTAAAAAGTATTAGACCTAGCCTCATGAAACTTCATACACACACTCATCATCACAAGAGCTACATTTTGACCAAGGACCATAACAACATTGTTGATTTTGGCTGAATTATCTCCCCTTTTCCAATTTTTTTCTGAAACACATTTTTTGCTCTCATTTTAATACTATTCACAACAGAGCCTTCAAACTTCACATGAATGTTCCTTGGGACAAGACCTTTTCAGTGATACCACACTTTTTGATCTGTGACCTTGACCTTTGAACTTTGACCTATTTTTCGAAAATTTAACCGAAAACCTTAACCTTGACCATATTTCCAAAAGTATTTGGCCTACCTTCATGAAACTTCATACACATACTCACCATCACAAGAGCTACATTCCCTACAAGTTTTATAACTCGATCTTGCAATTTGATTGAATTATCTCCCCTTTTCTCTCCGTTTTTTTTTAAAATTGTTTTTGTCTCTTATTTCAATACTATTCACAACAGAGCCTTCCAACTTCACATGAATGTTCCTTGGGACAAGACCTTTTCAGTCATACCACGCTTTTTGACCTGTGACCTTGACCTTTGAACTTTGACCTATTTTTCTAAAAATTAACCAAAAAACTTAACCTTGACCATATTTCCAAAAGTATTTGGCCTACCTTCATGAAACTTCATACACATACTCACCATCACAAGAGCTACATTCCCTACAAGTTTTATAACTCCATCTTGCAATTTGATTTGACTTAGAACTTTTGTTTTCTAAAAGAAACTCCTGCGTCGTCCTACGTCGTCCTGCGTCGTTCCAAAAAAACTTAACCTTGGCTATAACTTAAAAAGTATTAGACCTAGCCTCATGAAACTTCATACACACACTCATCATCACAAGAGCTACATTTTGACCAAGGACCATAACAACATTGTTGATTTTGGCTGAATTATCTCCCCTTTTCCAATTTTTTTTTCTGAAACACATTTTTCGCTCTCATTTTAATACTATTCACAACAGAGCCTTCAAACTTCACATGAATGTTCCTTGGGACAAGACCTTTTCAGTGATACCACACTTTTTGATCTGTGACCTTGACCTTTGAACTTTGACCTATTTTTCGAAAATTTAACCGAAAACCTTAACCTTGACCATATTTCCAAAAGTATTTGGCCTACCTTCATGAAACTTCATACACATACTCACCATCACAAGAACTACATTCCCTACAAGTTTTATAACTCCATCTTGCAATTTGATTGAATTATCTCCCCTTTTCTCTCCGTTTTTTTTAAATTGTTTTTGTCTCTTATTTCATTACTATTCACAACAGAGCCTTCCAACTTCACATGAATGTTCCTTGGGACAAGACCTTTTCAGTCATACCACGCTTTTTGACCTGTGACCTTGACCTTTGAACTTTGACCTATTTTTCTAAAAATTAACCAAAAAACTTAACCTTGACCATATTTCCAAAAGTATTTGGCCTACCTTCATGAAACTTCATACACATACTCACCATCACAAGAGCTACATTCCCTACAAGTTTTATAACTCCATCTTGCAATTTGATTTGACTTAGAACTTTTGTTTTCTAAAAGAAACTGCAGACGAGCGTTGGCACCCGCTTGCGGTGCTCTTGTTTTTCTCAGATCCATTTTATAGTAACACCATTGAGGAATGATAAAATCCTATTCTTCATCTAAACTGTTTCTCTGATTAACTGTAATGGCTCATTAAAGTTGCTGCTAGGGTGTCAGACATGTTTACAGATTATATCTCCTGGGGTGACCTCACGGCAACTGCATGCAGCTAACAAATCTTGGTATTTTAGCAGCTGAGGATTTTAGAGAAGAAAGTGAACATTAAAATAAAAATGCCTTCTTGGAAGGCCAAATACTGCACAGTGAAAAGAGGACAAGGAATTAGCTGTTTTGCTATCCCTGACCCTGAAAAACATAGAGAGTTATGTGAAAAATGGATTCATAATCTTGGAACAGAGAATCTCAACATCAAGACATTTGTTTATGCAAAGCATAACATTGTTTGTGCAAAACATTTTGAAGATAGGTGTTTTCAAGTGGACTTGAAGGTTTCTTGATTACTTATTTCTTTTCTTTTCTTCAATAACCCATTTAGTACCAGAAACCCCAAAACGGGTACCCTGGCAAACATTGCATGCCCAGATCAGATGCCGCAGAATGTGGCGTCTGATCAGGGCCTCCACTGTTTGCTAAAAGTCCAGTCATTTTCCAAATAAATTTTGATGAAAACACAACCTGACAACCCTAACTTTTGACTTGAACTCCTGCTATATATAAAGAGGAAGATTCCATTTGGTACAAAAAGGGTAAATTAATGCATATCATTATCATTTAACCAATCATTACATTAACACGCCTTGACAAATTTAGGTAATATTTCATTGCATTTCACATGGTATTTTGTAATATTTTTAAAGCATAGATTGTGGGTACTCGTTAGAAATGTCTCTATGAGGCGATTCCTTTGAGCACCCATAATTTATGTTTTGGAGAAATTATCAGAATATATACATATGTCCTTTTAAATCCCCATTTTACCTACAAAAACTCCTCTTCTGTGAACTCGGGCTCATACTGATAGCCCTGAGTACCAAACTCAGGAAAACTGTCTTCAAAGTCTTTATTTTCGTCCAAAGACATAATGAGGCCTTATGTAAGATGCTGAACTGACAGCCTATTCAAAGGATTTTTGAGAATTCAACCTGATTAGAGAGCCTAATCACTTCTCCTTTAGTAGCTGCATAGAGAGACATAGAGCTTCTACAGTCTCCATGAGATCAGGATTTTAGCAAACATGTTGAACCCTGGGAAAGATTTGGATTACATTGGGGAAAATATGGCTGCTGCCAGAAGACTTCACTGAAACCATTAAATGTTGATTTAATTAACTAAGCAGGTTTCAATTGGTAATAAAAGTCAGAGATTAATCATTACAGTAACTTTTTCTTGCAAATGAAGTAATTTTTTTATAAAGGTGGTCATTCACTTTAAACGACATCTCAAGCCCTACCGCCCATAGAAACTGTAAGGATTTAAGGAGCGGTCCGACTTGCATCACTTTTCCTTGGCAGGCAATGACCTACGCTGTTTACCAGTACTCAAGTTTGGTCCGATTTCTATTTCTCAAAGCCCCGATAAGCGGGGGCACTATCTTCCGTGGAGATCATGAAATCTTTTCTACAGTCATTGTCTTCCTTCAAGAAGGGCAGTCGTCAGTTTCTGGCGAAAGAATGTGCACTGTTCTGGTTAACCGCTTACATATAAGCCTACCCAGGAAAAGTTTTGATAGGTAAACTGATCGGCTCAAAAATGACCTAAAATAGTGTTGACTGGGCTGTACAAACAACTCTCTTGAAAACAGTCATTAGTGAGACCAATGTGATCGAAGATACAACACACCTTAAACACACATTAAGGAGACCAGTGTGATCAAAGATACAAAACAAATATATATGCATTATGGAGACCAATGTGATCAAATATACAAAACACATAAAAAACATGCATTAGGTAGACCAATGTGATCAAAGTTACAAATTATAAAAAACAGAAACTAGTGAGACCGATGTGGTCAAAGATACACCACTCATAAAAACAGGCTAATATTAGGGAGACCAGTGTGGTCAAAGATACAACACTTATAAAAATAGGCATTGGGGACACCAACGTGACAGAAGAACCGCCTTGGAAAGGTCAGCAAAACGAATTCCACTAGGGGGCTTAAATAGGTTTTACATGGCCACAATCCTCATCTTTATTTTGTCATGATTTAGACAAATAATTTTTTTCAGTCTCCATTAAGGCCTCCTAACCCATCAATGCAACATCTCTGTGAACAAGGACTTGACAGCAAGAAAGCACTGAAATGCTGGAGCAAAAGAACACCAACAGTTAGACTCTGATAGGCCTGACCAGAGACAGAGCATCAGGCACCAACCAGCATTTCATTGAATTAGATCTCTCTAATTCAAAGTAAGCCTTTACTCTGGAACCGTCATAGAATCTGAGGCCTGACCCACCGGGGTGCAATTAAAGAGGGAAGCAAAGTTGTGAACCATGATTTGGTTAACCACCATGCATGCAGTCTGTCGTATAATATTTATGTTGTACCAAATCTTTTTATATTGAAGAACGATTTTACAAAATTGGGTACTGAAGTCATTGGGGTTATATATTTTTCTGAATTTATATACTAAGTCACCAAAAAATTCGGTTTCCGATAGACTTTGTTGCAGAAGAGATTTAAGTCCAATATTGAATTTTGAAATTAAATCACAATGAGGTCTATAAAATTTTGAAAAGACTTTGCATAGTTATGGTACCAGATAACCCTGATTAAGAAGTTTATTGTGAGTGTTGTAGTCAGTTACATGACTACACACTCTGCCAAATGGAATTAATTGCGAAATATAAACACCATAGGATGGCGCACAAGGAACATCATTATCCAAAAAAGGAAAATTTACAATCTCAAAATCATAATCATTGCATTTATCATAAATTTTGCAAGAAACAAACCTATCTACAATAGATAGCTGTCAATCAAAAACGGGACCTCGGTATCAGAAGAATTTGCTTTATTTAATTGAAGTTCGTTCTGGGGGTAAATTTGACTGATCAATCCATCAAAATAGTTATTGTCAATATTTAATAAATCATCCAAATATCTAGAAGTCGAGCTAAAAGCTTCAATGATTTTAGACTGGTTTTCAGCAGAAAGGGACATCATTAAGTCTCTCTCATAACACAAAAAATACAGATCAGCCACAAGGGGTGCACAATTAGTACCCATTGGAATACCCACAGCTTGTCTAAATAACTTAGTACCGAATCTTATATAAATATTGTCAAGTAGAAAGGTGAGAGCTTCACACACTTAAAGTATAATTTTATGCCTTCAGAAGTGAAAAAAGAATTTCTTACATTATATGCAAGATAGAGGGAGTCTTCCCTATGAAATGTCTTTGTTTGTTTGTTTGTTTTGAGGTTTAACGTCCCCGCCAACACTATTTTAGTCATTTTGGAGACGTTGCTTCCAATTTTGTGGGACTTTTACCCGACATTGAGATGAAATGACATCTAAATCCCTGCCTCCCAATGAAACCAATAGGGTTTATAAGGATGGACGGGCCGACTCGCAGCAGTTTTCCTGGGCAGGCTTAGACCTTCTAAGCTGATTACCAGTCCTAATGTGCGGTCGGTATCAGCTCTGCGTGGAAGCATCGTGCAGCCCAATCTATTTCTCAAAGCCCCGATAGGCGGGGGCGGGCTATGAAATGTCCATTCAGTTAAATTATTAAGTTTTTCTTCTATAAGATTATGAGGAAGTGTAGTGCAAAGGGTGTGAAAATCATAAGTAGACAAGAATTGAAGCACGAAAAAAACGCCTGGATTTCAATTTATTTAATACTTCATTAGAATTTTGATTAGAATTTGAATTGGAATCATAAAAACAGACATTATGGAGACCGGTGTGATCGAAGATTCAACACTCATAAAAACAGGTATTAGTGAGACCAATGTGGTCAAAGTTACAACACATAAAAAAAAGAAAATAGTGAGACCGATGTGTTCAAAGATACAACACTCATAAAAATAGACATTATGGAGACCAGTGTGATCAAAGATACAACACGCACAAAAACAGGCATTAGGGAGACCAATGTGATCAAAGATACAATTCTCATGAGCCGGCCTCAGTAGCTCGGTCAAGTGCGCATCTGACTGGTGAATAAGAGGTCGGCAACATTCTTTCGTGGATTTGGTTGTTTTGTTTGTAAATGTCTCCAAAATTACTTTACAGTGTTGAAGGGGATGTTAAACCTCAAAACAAATTGTTTTGTTTGTTTGAGTTGAGGTTTAATATCCCCTTCAACACTATTAAGGTCATTTTGAAGACATTGCTTCCCATTTTATGGGACTTTTACCAGACATTGAGATGAAATGACATCTCAAGCCCTACCACCCATAGAAACTATAGGGTTTAAATAGCGATTGGACTGGCAACTCATTTCCTGGGCAGGCTATGGCCTAAGCTGTTTACCAGTACTCAAGTTGGGTCAGTTTCAGCTCTGCAAGGAAGCACCATACAGCCCAATTTATTTCTCATGGCCCCGATAGGCGGGGGCACTATCTTTTGTGGAGATCTTTGAATCTTTTCTGCAGTCATTCTGTCCCTTCAAGAAGGGCAGTTGTCAGTTTCTGGCGAAAGAATGTGCACTGTTCTAGTTAACTGCTCACATATAACAGTCATATAAACAGGCATTCGGGAGACCCATGTGATCAAAGATTCAACTGTCATGAGCCAGTCTCGGTAGCTCAGTTGGATGTGCGCCAGACTGGTGATCAGGAGGTCGGCAACATCCTTTTGTGGATTTGCTTATTTGAGTTGAGGTTTTACGTCCCCGTCAACACAATAAAGGCAATTTTAGAGACATTGCTTCCCATTTTGTGGAACTTTTACCAAAATTGAAATGACATCTCAAGCCCTGCCGCCGATAGAAACCGTAAGGGTTTAAGGAGCCATCCGACTTGCATCACTTTTCCTGGGCAGGCTTAGACCTAAGCTGTTAACCTTAAGTTTGGTTGGTTTCAGCTCTTCATGGAAGCACCATACAGCCCAATCTATTTCTTAAGGCCCCAATAGGCGGGCCTGCTATCTTTCATGGAGTTTGATCTTCTCTACAGTCATTCCCTCCCCTCCACTTTGTCAAGAAGGTCAGTTTTTAGTTTCTGGTGAAAGAATGTGCACTGTACTGCTTAACCGCTTATGTATAAGCCTGCCCAGGAAAAGTTTTGATAGGTAAACTGACCGGCTCAAAATGACCTAAAATTCTGTTGACTGGGCGTTAAACTTCGATACAAACAACAATCATCAAACAGACATTAGTGAGACCAATGTGGTCAAAGATACAACACACCTTAAGCACACATTAGGGAGACCAGTATGATCGAAGATACAACACAAATATATATGCATTAGGGAGACCAATGTGATCAAATATACAAAACACATAAAAACATGCATCAGGGAGAACAATGTGATCAAAGTTAAAATAGATAAAAAAAAAAAAAAAAAACTTGTGAGAAAGATGATGTCAAAGATACAACACTCATAAAAACCGGCATTAGGAACACCCATGTGGTCAGAGTTACAACACATTAAAAACAGAAAAAAGTGAGACTGATACAACACTCATAAAAACAGACATTACGGAGACCATTGTGATCGAAGATACAACATTCACAAAAACGGGCATTAGGGATACCAATGTGGTCAAAGTTACAACACATAAAAAAAAAAAAAAAATATTGAGACCGATGTGGTCAAAGATACAGCACTCATAAAAACAGACATTATGGAGACAGTGTGATTGATGATACAACACTCATTTACACAGCCATTAGGGAGACCAATGTGATCAAAAATACAACCGTCTTGAGCTGGTCTCGGTAGCTCAGCCGGATGCACGTCTGACTGGTGATCAGGTGGTCAACAACATTATTTCATGGAGATTGATCATGGAAATCTTTTCTATGGTCATTCTCACCCTTCCGCTGAGTCAAGAAGGGCGGTTGTCAGTTTCTGGCTAGAGAATGTGCACTGTACTGGTTAACTGCTTACGTATAAAAAGTAGAAGTAAAACAAAGATCAGGAATCCATACAATTAACTTACTCCACCCATCGAAGACACCAAAGGGAAAGAAACACAAACATGAAGCGACCAGGCCGAAATGGAAACCTAAACAAAGGAAGCCATAAGGACAGTTGCTTTCCCACAAAATGGCCAAATGGCCATCCAAAATAAAAAGACACAAGTGATACACACAGTAAGTAACAAACAACAACATAAATAAACCGCCACGGAAGAACCGCCTTGGAACGGTCAGTGGAAATAATTCCACTGGGGGGCTTAAATCGATTTTACATGGCCATAATCCTCGCCCTTAGCTCTGTCGCGGTATACACTAATTTTGTTTAGTCTGCATGAAGGCTTCCTAACTCATCAGTGTAACATCTCCGAGAACATACAAATCAAAAAACTAAAATAAAAAAAGCCTGCCCAGAAAAAGTGTGGATAGGTATACTGACCGGCTCAAAAATAACCTATTAAAGTGTTGACTGGGCTGATAAATACAAACAAACAACAATAATGAAAACAGACATTAGTGAGACCAATGTGATCAATATGACCAAAATGATCAAAGATACAGCTAACCTAAAACGCACATTAGGGAGACCAGTATGTTCGAAGATACAACACAAATATATATGCATTAGGGAGACCAATGTGATCAAATATACAAAGCACATAAAAACATGCATTAAGGAGACCAATGTGGTCAAAGGGGACAATGAAACTCAGGTGAGCGAATTAGGGCCCTCTTGTAGCATCCAAACAACAAGGCATACTTAGGGGCACTTTTACACTGACAGCTCTATTTTTCAGGGGCATGGTCAGACAGTGTCTCAAAAATATTAAGAAGTCACATTGAATGATGGATATTTGAAGAAAGGAAGTTTGCCAAGTAAGTGCAGAGTAATTGGTTTGTGATGGCTTTACTTTCTTGTACATTTAAGAGTTTTATGTAAGCATGCATCTGTACCTCTGTGTGATGATCTGTCTCCCACTTGAGGTGGTTTGGAGACGTATTGATTTTCTATCTTTCTGTTTGTCAAAGAGACTACCAGACCAACTCCATGCAAGATGAGATTCTGTTGAAACCTTGTACAAATGACCAATATCCAGTGTATTAACAGGATCTTCAGCTTTACTGATTTTTACACTTTCTTTGCACTTTTTGATATTATACATTTAATGTATGTTACATTAACTTTTGTCAGCACAACTTTGTTACATCTCCTGCTTAATTTTCTCAGCCAGCCTGTCGGTCTACAGCAATCCTACAGGCATGATGTGATTTAAATTCGACCTAGTCAAAATTTCCATTACCTACTGTAGATGTGTATATCATCAGGACATTTGAATTTTTTGTGTTTGTTACAGTTTTACGTCCCATCAATGTCTTAGGTCATATGGAGACAGGACCTCAGTTTAGACCCATCCAAAAGTCTAAAAAAGCCCTGGATTGAACCAATGACCCCTGGTTCATGAGGCGATTTTTCAGTAACACACTATTTCTTGTTTTCATATTAATGAAGCATTGACTTGATAATTATATGACTGCTAGGTGCAGTCTGTCTTTGCAGAGAAATTCAGGTCAATTATGATTTTGTTTACATTTTTATAAGCTTAAAATATGCAGGCAGTACAGAATTATATTTTTTTTCAAAACAAAGACTATTTTTGCTAGTCTGGAGTCCCTTTAAGCTACATATGTATACCATGACAAGTTTTTTTACTGAAAAAAGTGTGTGCCCCTGCTTTTGTTTGTTAGTTTGTTCATCCATCTGTTTTGCTCAGACCATATGATAGTGAGATGCCAAGCTCTGCAAAGGAAGGTCAGGTGGTTGTTCTCTAGGTATTCTGGTTTTAGCCCTCCTAATTAATGACTGGCTCGAAGAAACTGAAATAATCTTAATGGGCTGTAAAGCCAAAACCAAACAACAACAAAAAAACACACCAAAAAGCAAAAACCATCCATCTGTTCCATCATCAGTCTGTAAACATTGCATCAGCCTTCGTAAGTCTGTCAAAAGATACTTTGAATAGTGAAAGGCTTTCATACAGGAGTAAAACGCCTTAGTGGAATTCCTGTGTTGTTTTATTCAGCGGTTTGTAGCTCCATCAATAAGATTATGAGTTGTGTCAGCTCAGAAAGCACTTCTGTTGTTGTTGTTTTTTAATTTTTTTTTCAGGTAAGGCATTGGTATCGTCAAATCAACCAAACCCATTACTGACCAGTACAAGAAGACAAGAAGAAAACTTTTCAACTAATAAAAAACTGTTAGAAAATATCCTAAACACAAAATTGGAGACTATTATAATAAACATAAGAAAGGCTTGATCAAACTGTTAAAAGGGATACATAGCTCCAGATAAGGAGGTGAAATAAGGATAATTAAGGGATAAGTTTTCTTTTTTCTTTATAAAATGCATGCCTTGTTATTTGTAAGAATCGCCACATGGCCACAATTACCCATCAGGAAAACACTCCTATATAAAATATTGACCCCTCTTTTGTATAATAAAACTGGGCTTTGCAGAGGTTTACATTATTTTTTTTTATTTTTTTCTGCTCAAAAACATAGATTGTGGATATTGTTAGAACTGCCTCGCTGATGCTCTTCTAACGAGTTCCCACAATCCGTGTTTTGAGCAGAAATGTGAAAACTATCAGATTTTTTTGTTTGAAAATTTTAATTTTTTGGTGTTAAAATTTCCAACATATTTGAATAGGCATGTTTTCGTAATGCCCACAGTTTACACTTCTAATAAGAAAAAAGGAAAATTATCTCTCAATTATCCTTGGTACGCCCCTTACCATGAGCTAGGGGAAACCACACCCAGTCTGATAAATACTGAAAGGATTGTCAATATTTTATTCTAGTTTTTTAGGTCGCCTGAGCCTTCACTCATTGCTGATCTTATAGTATGGCAAGGGTTCGTTGTCTTCTGTCGTCTGTCTGTCTTTCAATATTTACAATCGCCTAGCCTGAAACTACTGATTGAAGTCAGATTTCATGTGGACCATCCACTGCACCATCCACTGCATGTACTGACAAAAGTTTGTTTGCGAGGTCCAGGATTTTTGTGACTGATTTCTCAGGAAATTTGAAAGCTAGAAAGCTGAAAGTTTGTTTAAACACGAATAATGACTGGATGTATTGTGTATACAAGAAAAGGGGGCCATTGGTCCATAACTCTTCGAGTTACATCCCTTGAGTTACATCCCTTGATAGGTTTTCAAATTTTGCCAGTCTTGAAATTTTTCCTGTCAAACTTCTCAAGAACTATGAAAGCTAGAAAGCTGAAAGTTTGTATAAAAATAGACAATGCCCAGCTTTATTGTTGTACCTTAATAGGGGACAAGAGTCTACAAATCTTGGAGTTATGCCCCTTGGTAGGTTTTCAAAAAAAATAAAATATATTTTGTTCCATAACTTTCATGTTTGTGGTCCTACCTCACTGAAACATTTTCCACACTTGGTCTCTAAAATAAGGAAGGTGTATTGGGTGAACAGTTGCCAGGGCCAATAACTCATGGAGTTACACATTTAGGTAGGCTTTAGGAGGCCTTCATGTGGACTGAACGAATTAATTGTCTTAATCACGGCAGAAGTAAGGGCGAGGATTGTGGCCACGTTAAATAGATTTAAGCCCCCAGTGGAATTCGTTTCACTGACTGCGCCCCCCCAGTAGAATTCTTTCCACTGACCATTCCAAGGCGGTTCTTCTGTGGCGGTTTATTTGTTTATTTATGTTGTTGTTTGTTACTTACTGTGTGTGTCACTTGTGTCTTTTTATTTTGGATGACCATTTGGCCATTTTGTGGGAAAGTAACTGTCCTTATGGCCTTCCTTTGTTTAGGTTTCCATTATGGTCTGGTCGCTTCATGTTTGTGTTTCGTTCCCTTTGGTGTCTTTGATGGGTGTAGTTAGTTAATTGTATCGATTCCTGATCTTTGTTTTACTTCTACTTTGTATCACTTATATAATTTCGTTTTGGATAGCAATTGGCCATTTTGTGGGAAAGTAACTGTCCTTTTGGCTTTCTGCTATTGATATTTCCATTAGGGTATGTTGTTGCATGTTCATGTTTCTTTCCCTTTGGTGTCTCTGATGGGAGCTGTGGGTTAATTGTATTGATTCCTGATCATTGCCTTCACTTCTGTTTCAAATATTGCTATTCTTGAATATTTTTATGACAGATTGCTCAGGAACTATGCAAGCTAGAAAGCAGTAAGTTCATATGCATGGAAAATGACTGACTGTATCTTGTAAACCAGAATTAGAGTCTATGGTCCACACGTATCTTGTAAACCAGAATAAGAGTCTATGGTCCATAACTCTTGGAGTTATGTCCCTTGGTAGGTTTTCAAAAAATTGAAGTGTGTTTTGCTTAATAACTTTCAGGTTTGTTGCCCTACTTCGATGAAGCTTTTACCTTTTCTCAAGAACTGTAAGGGTGACAATGTAATCTGGCGCACACATGAACAGTGGGTTGATGAATTGTGTAATTAGGGCTTATGGCCCAGAACTTATGGGAGTTAAAGCCCTTGATAAGTTTTATGTTGCTGTTTACCATTTTCTACAGTCATATTTTCTGGAATATCTCAACACTACAGGGTCTTCTCTTCTAATGGTACTGCAGCGGGGCTTAAGCCCCCGCCCATAGGGGCTTGAAGAAATATATGGGCTGCATGATGCTTCCACGCAGAGCTGATTCTGGCCCGCACACTAGTACTGGTAAACCGTTTAGAGGATCTAAGCCTGTCCAGGTACCACAGTGCGAGGCGGACCGTCCATGCTAATAAACTGTATTGGCTTCCTTGGGCGACAGGGCTTGAGATGTCAGTTCAATGTCGGGTAAAAGTCCCACAAAATTGGAAGCAATGTCTCCAAAATAACCTTTACAGTGTTGACAGGGATGTTAAACCTCAAATCAAACAAACAAACAAAAACTGCAGCGTGGCTATAGTCAGATGCTCTGACAGCTCTAGTTAGCTCAGTGACAGGTGAGCTTTTTTCATCAGGTTTTGTTCGTCATCAGTGCGAGCATCCAACTCAAAGCATCCTTAAACAATTTCTTCAAACGACATCTCCTAAACCAATGATTAGATTTTGGCCAAACTTCACAGGAATAATCCTTAGTTGGTCCTCTTTCATTTCCGGCTCTTTGTACATCTAGGTCGCAGGAACTAAAGATTGAAAACTTAAAAAATCTTCCCAAAACTACAAGGTGCAGCTCTTTGATATTTGGTAAGAAGTTTCATCGAGTAGACCTCTACCAAGATTGTTCAAATTATAGCCCTGGGGCCAAAAATGCCCCCCACCAGTGCCCACGTTTTACATAGATATACATAGGGAAGGTCATTAGAAATCTTCTTTGAAACCACAAGGCCCAGATCTTTGGTTTTTGGTATGAAGCTTCAAGTAATGGTTCACTACCAAGATTATTCAAATTATAGCCCTGGGGCCAAAATGCGCCATCTGGGGGCCCACATGTATTACATAGAAATACATAGGAAAAAACTTCTTAAAAATCTTGTTCTCTGAAACCAAAAAGGCGTGGGTCTTTAATATTTGGTATGAAGCTTCATTAAGTAGACCTCTACCAAAATTTAACAAATTATAGCCCTGGGGCCAAAAAAAATGGCCAGGCCCAGGGTTCCATATGTTTTACATAGACTTACATAGGGAAAACTCGTAGAAATCTTCTTCTCTGACACCACCCGGCCCAGGTCTTTGATATTTGGTATGAAGCTTCATCTAATAGACCCCAACGAAGATCTTCAAATTAAAGCCCTGGCACCAAAAATGGCCCCGCCCCATGGCCAACATGTTTTACAGAGACTTACAAAGGGAAAAATCTTTAAAAAACTTCTCTGAAACCAAAAGGCCCAGGTCTTTGATATTTGGTAAGAAGCTTCACTTAGAAGACCTCTACCAAGATTGTTCAAATTATAGCCCTGGGGCCAAAAATTGCCCCGCTTAGGGTTTCGCTCTGATGAGAAAACTGGCCGCCTAAGCTAATAATAGAAAAAAAAAATGCTATAAATTGGGGCTCCTGCTGAACCGATTGGTCAGTTTGATACAAATTTCACAGGATTGTTGCCTAGGTGGCTCCCTTCTAAATACCTGAAATTGATGTGAGTCTTTTATATCAGATGGCCATCAGAGCTAAAAATGGAAAAACCTTCAAACAACAACCCTTCTATTCCCCTGAGCCGTTTTCATTCAAACTTCAAAGGAATGTTAATGAGGTGACACTATAAAAAGAGCTAAATGTTCTGCTCCAAAGAACAAATTGGCAGCCACTTTTTCACATAACTTTAAACCTTGGCATAAAACAGGCTAAGGTCATTCAGGGGCCATCATTTTGACAAACTATGATTGGCTTAAGTTCTGTATGCTTCATAGCAAGTTTTGTGACAATTGGCCTATTGGTTCCGGAGAAGATTTCTAAAGGGTTTTTACCTTATATGGACAAGGCGGCCATATTGGTCATATGACCAAACTCTTACTGATTAATTTTCATTTCTATGTTCCTTAAAGCTTTCTTATGAAACTAGGTTACATAATTATGGCCCTGTAGTATTGGAAAAAATAAGTTTTAATTTACAAATCTAAATAACCTTGGCCAAAGGTAAAGAAAAGTCATGTAGTTTCTTATCATGCCAATTTTCAGATCATATGCTGCAATAGTTTCTGGAAAATACAATGTTTTGACGTTATCCCCATATGAAAGTCTATGCAACCAAATTGACCTTGGCATAAAATAGGTCAAGGTCATCTAGGGGCCATCATTTTGACAGACTTCGCTTGGCTCGAGTCCCAAATGCTACATACCTAGTTTTACGACAATCAACCCAATGGTTCTGGAGAAGAATCTTTTTGAAGGGTTTTATCTTATTTGGGCACAGTGGCCATCTTGTGTCACATGAACTGGACACCATGAACAAACATTTCTGAGGCTCCATATGAAATTTTGCTTTGACTGGGCATGCAATTTTGGAGATCATTGAATTTGGTCACATAGACTTTATATGGAAAAATGTAAAAACCTTCTTTTTTTAGCTCACCAGAGCCGAAGGCTCCGGGGGAGATTATAGGATAGGCAGTTGTCAGTCCTCGTCGTCGTACGTCGTATGTCGTATGTCTGGCGTCAACACTTTTAAACATCTTCTCCTCTGAAGCCATTGGGCCGACTGGGCCCAAATTTTATCTGTAGCATCCTTGGGCTGGGGGATTGAAAGTTTGTGTTTTTTTTTATGAAAATCGGCTCATTAGTTTGGTTGCTATGGCAACTTAAGAGTTTCCATAGACCTATAATGGGGAAAATTGAAAAATGGCATTTACTGGCAAGTCATTGCAGATATTTTGACAAAACTTTTATAGAAATGTTTCTTGAGTAAACTTCTCTCAGCGAACCTGACGGTCCCCAAGGTTCTGCCGGGGCCATGCCCCACCCCCTCCACTTCATAAAAGGCCATATATCACAGAAACCATTCAGATCCCCACCCCTAAGCCATATATATTCTTGTTCCTATTGATAAGATGCATTCAGTGACACCAACTTGTGGGTCCTCAGAGATGCGCCGAGGCCATGCCCTACCCCCTCCACTTAATAAAAGGCCCAATATCTTGGAAACCATTCAGATCCCCATCCCTAAACCATATATATTCTTGTTCCTTTTGATAAAACTCATTCAGTGACATCAACCTGGGAGTCCCCGGGATGCGCTGGGGCCATGCCCAACCCCCTCCATTTCATAAAAGGCCCAATATCTTGGAAACCTTACAGATCCCCGCCCCTAAACCGTATATATTCTCGATCCTTATGATAAGACACATTCATTGACCTCAACCTGGGGGTATTCAGGGATGCGCCAGGGCCTTGCCCCACCCTTTCACTTCACAAAAGGCCATTTATCTCAAAAACTGTTCAGATCCACGACCCCTAAACCATATATATTGTTCATTATGATAAGACGCATTCAGTGACACCAGCCTTGGGGTCCCCAGGGATGTGCTGGGGCCATGCCCAACCCCCTCCATTTCATAATCTCACAATATCTCGGAAACCCTACAGATGGCTACCCCTAAACCATATATATTCATGTTCCTTAGGATAAGACACATTCATTGACACCAACCTGGGAGTCTCCCGGGGCCTTGCCCCACCCCTCCACTTCACAAAAGGCCTTATATCTCAGAAACTGACCTTAGCCCCACCCTAAATCCATATATATTCATCTTCCTTATGATAAGACGCATTCAGTGACACCAGCTTGGGAGTCCATGGGGCATACCCAGGCCATGCCCCATCGCTTTACTTCATTAAAAGCCATATATCTCAGAAATAGTTCAGATCCCCACCTCTAAGCCCCCGCCCATAGGGGCTTGAAGAAATATATGGGCTGCATGATGCTTCCACGCAGAGCTGAATCCGGCCCGCACACTAGTACTGGTAAACCACTTAGAGGATCTAAGCCTGTCCAGGAACCGCGGTGCGAGGCGGACCGTCCATGCTAATAAACCCTATTGGTTTCATTGGGCGACAGGGCTTGAGATGTCATTTCATCTCAATGTCGGGTAAAAGTCCCACAAAATTGGAAGCAACGTCTCCAAAATGACCTTTACAGTGTTGACGGGGACGTTAAACCTCAAATCAAACAAACAAACAAAGATCCCCACCTCTAAACCATATACTTGTTCCTTATGACAAGACTCGTTAATCACACCAACCTGTGGGACACTTTGTGCTGAGGCAATGTGCCCCGCCCTTCCACTTCATAAAAGGCTTTATATTTCAGAAACCATTCAAATCCCCACCCCATAATCATATATTTTCTTGTTCCTTATTTTTTTTTACTCCTACTGTAGGTGGGTCCGCAGGGGTCATTCCTATCCTTTCCACTTCATACAAGGGCCTCAAATCACAGAAACCATTCAGATTCCCACCCCTTAACCATATATATACTTGGTCCTTATGATAAGACACATTTAGGGACAAAAAACCTTGGGCTTGCCTGGGATAAACAGGGCATGCCCCAACCCCTCCACAACTTAAGTGGCCTTACAGATCCCCACTGCTAAACCATATATAGTCTTGTTCCTTATGATAAGACGCATTTAGTGATACCAACCAGGGCTCCATTGGGTCCATGCCCCACCCTCTCTACTTCATAAAAGGCCTAATGTTTCAGATACTGAGTCCACATGGGTGCTCATTTGGACATGGGGGTTCATTTGGTAGATTAAAATGATATCATGTTAAAATACATGGCTGCCATTGGGTAGTGCCCACCTGAGCTCTGGTGAGCATAGTGGCCCATGGGCCTCTTGTTTGGAAACTGTTGCAGCCTGTGAAAATTGGCAGATTCCTTGACCTTGGCTAAAGTTCATTCAGATATGGGAGTTTAAACTTATTAGCTCGGCTGTTTTCGAAGAAAACGACGAGGTATTGTCATAGCTCTGGAGTCGTCGTGCAAAAACTTGGACATTTTGTAATATCTCTATTACTGAACATATTTACTTGAAACTTTGACTAGTTAACTGTTGTTCATTGTGAGGTAACCCTAGAATATTTTTGGCACAGTTATGTCCCTTTTTGGACTTACAATTTCGCAAAAACTTAGACACTTTGTAATATCTGTCATTACTGAACATATTTACTTGAAACTCGGACTAGTTGTTCATTATGAAAAGGGGAACTCATACCGATAGTTGAGGTAACCCTAAAATTATTTTTGGCACAGTTATGCCCCTTTTTGACTTAGAATTTTACAAAAGGTTGGACATTTTATAATATCTCTGTCATTACTGAACATATTTACTTGAAATTCGGACTAGTTGTTCATTATGAAAAGGGGAACTCATACCAAAAGGTAACCCTCAAAATATTTTTTGGCACAGTTATGCCCCTTTTGCTAGTTAGAATTTTGCAAAAACTTTGACATTTTGTAATATCTCTGTCATTGCTGAACATATTTACTTGAAACTCGGACTAGTTATTCATTATGAAAAGGGGGAACTCATACCAATAGGTGAGGTAACACTCAAACCATTTTTTGCACAGTTATGTCCCTTTTTCAACTTAGAATTTTTGTTTTACTAAAAGAAACTGCAGCTGAGCGTTGGCACTCGCATGCAGTGCTCTTGTTTTTCTCAGAAATCCCAGGGCCATTTGTAACCAAATTTCACAGGAAAGCCAATTGTAGGTTTTCAAATGATGACCCCAGGATGACCTTGGCCTTTTTAAGCCACACATAGGCTTTTGTGTGGGATTTAATCAAAACCATACTTTTTGGAAACTATTGAAGCCTGTAATCTTAAAATAGCTAAATGAGTAATTAAAATGACAAGTTTCAAGTCAAGGCAATACCTTGACGTTGGCACAAAGTCATTCAGATTAAAAAAATAAGTCTTATTTATCACAGGTCCAAATTTGGCCAAGGTCATTCAGATTTGAAAACTTAAACCTATTTTTCTCAGAAACCTCAGGTGCATTTGTAACCATATTTTATATGCAAGCTTTTTGGAACAAGGAAATGGAAACTAATAAATAAGAGTTTGGTCACATGACCAATATGGCTGCCAGGCCTATATAAGTTTAAAACTCTTCAGAAATCTTCTCCAGAACCAGTGGGTCGATTATCAGGAAGCTTGGTATGTAGCATTTGGGACATGAGTTAATTAAAGTTCGTTCAAATGAAGACCCCTGGAAGACCTTGTCCTATATTATGCCATGGTCAGCTAGGTCACATAGGCTTTTGTATTGGTAAAAGTTGAAATTTTATATGTTTTTGAAACTATTGCAGCCTGTGATCTAAAAAATGTGTTTACAGTTAGCTATATATAATAGAAACTACAGAGTAGTCCAGGTCAATGTCATTTCTTGACTCTGACCTAAGGTCATTCAGATATGAAAAATTAAAAATTGTTTTTCTCAAAAGCAACTTGACCATTTGCAACCAAATTTCGTTTGAAATTTTTCAGGAACAGAGAAATGAAAATTGATAAATATAAGTTTGGTCACGTAAACAACATGGCTGCAATGCCCATTTATGTCTAAAACACTTAAAAAATGATAATCTCTGATACCTATGGGGCAGTTGCCTTGAAACATGGAATGCAGCTTTGAGGTCTTGGGCCAATCATATTTTATTCAATTGATGACTCTGTCTTGGCCTTGACCCAGTTAACATCATGGTCAAACTTTGTTGCATATGCTTTCATGTGTAAGTGTATGGACGGGGGAGGAGTGGATATTGTTAATGTTTTGGAAAGTATTCTTACATATGAATTTCAATTTTTTAGAGACAATCAACTGAGTAAAGGAAGCTACATGAGTATCAAATATCAAGGTAATTCTCTGACCTGTGATCAAGGTCACTCGGATATGAAAATTTGAACTTAATATTCATTAAAAACTGCCGGGCAAATTAAAGTCAAATTTCATATGAAGCTTTTATGGGATATAAATCAAATTTTTTTCAACTGTTTCAGTTCACATGACCAAGATGGCAGCCAGGACCGTATATGGAAAAAAAAATCTTTAAAATCTTTTAAAGTCAGTGGGCCACTTGCATTGAAACTATAAATGCAGCATTGGGAACTTCACCTCATTGTAATTTGTTCATATGAATAGTCTGTAAATTGTGTTCAAATTATGCCTGGCTGACCTTGACCCATTTTACATTTTTTCACTTATGCTTTTGTTTGGAAAAAAGTGGAAATTAGTTAATTTTCAAAGCTATTATGCCTGTGAACTTAAATGGTATATGCAATCAGCTAAACAGTTCAGCTGTATGGGTACAAAAGGTCAAGACTACTACATGACCTTGGTCAAGATCCACTCAGTTTTTTTTTTGTTTTTTTTTTTTGCTTTTGTTTTGAACAAAAGGACCATGATGGTCCTCTATGGCTCACCTGAGCTAAGAAATAATTTCAAAAAAAAAAAAAAAATGTGGGTCCAAGGTCGGGTCAATTTTTGCCCCCCCCCCCACCCCCCCACCCCCGGTCCCCCGGTCTATAATTTGAACAATCTCGGTAGAGGTCCCCTTTATGAAGCTTAATATCAAATATCAAAGGCCTAGGTCTTTGGTTTCAGATAAAAAGGTTCTTTAAGGGTTTCCATATATATGTGGGCCCCCATGGCAGGGCGATTTTTGGCGCCTAGGCTATAATTTTAACAATCTTGGAAGAGGTCAGCTAGATGAAGCTTTATACCAAATATCAATAATCTCAGACATGGATAATTTTGAAGATATTCCCTATATTAGCCTATGTAAGATCTAGGGCAGCACCATTTTGGTCACAGGGCTATAAGTTGAACAATCTTGGTAAAGTTACACTACAGGAAGATTCATAATACCTGGGCCATCTGGTTTCAGACAAGAAATTTTTTAAAGGCTTTCCCTGTATAGGCCTATGTAAAACATGTGGGCCCTGGGGTGGGACCATTTTTGGCCATAAGGCTATAAGTTGAACAATCTTGGTAGAGGTCCATTTGACAAAGCTTCATACCAAATAGCAAAGTCCTGAGCTTTCTGGTTTCAGACAAGAATATCAGCCTATGTAAAACGGATGGGCGCTGGGGCAGGGCCATTTTTGCTATAATTTGAACAATCTTGGCAAAGGTCAACAAGATGAAGCTTCATATCAAATATCAAAAACCTGGGCTTTCTGGCTTGAGACAAGAAGATTTTTCAAAGGTTTTCCTTATGTAAGCCTATGTAAAAACTGTTGGCCCGGTGTCATATAATATTTTGACCCGCCTAAAAAGTGACCCGCGGGTCATAATATTATGACCCGCGGGTCAATATATTATTATTATATTTTGACCCCCCTATAATATTTTGACCCCCCTCCCTAACTTCACAAAAGTTACATTTAAATGACCAAATATGGTGAGGTAACTGTTAAGCAGTAAAACTATGACAATTGTGGTGTTTTTTCCTGCTGATTTTTACACTTGGGCAGTGTCTGAGGGGTGGGGTGGGATAGTTCTAGATCTTAAAATCTACAGCAAGAATAATGACTATAATATATAAGAAAGGGCAATCATGTTTAAAGGGAAATGGCTAAAAAGCAGCAAAAAAGATAAAAAATAACAGAAAAAAAAACACATGACTAAAATGGTATTGAGAGAACCAGCATATGCACGTTGTGGGGGGGGGGGGGGGTCAAATTATTATAGCTATAATAAAATGACCCACCCTTCTTTCCCCATTAGTAGCAAGATTTCAACTTTCAAATATATAATGTATATATAACATTATTTTGAGTCCATTTCCTTGGTTGAAAAAAATACTAGGTGGGGGTTCATTTTATCGTTGGTATATTTTGAAACCCTCCCCCCCCCCCCCCCCCCCCCCCCCACATTTCATCAACAGTTCAACGTTCAATAGTCATGATTATCCTGTTGTTTTAATTAAGTTAATTAGAAATAATCTACTGCTATATCCCCTTTTCTTTACATTATTTTGAGTCCAATTCCTTGGTTGAAAAGGATACGTGGTGTGGGGGTTATTTTATTATGGGTATAATATTTTGACCCCCCCTACATTTCATCAACAGTTCAACGTTCAATTGTCATGATTATCCTGTTGTTTTAACCAAGTTAATTAGAAATAATCTACTGCTATATCTCCTTTTCTTTACATTATTTTGAGTCCATTTCCTCGGTTGAAAAAGATACTTGGTGTGGGGGGTCATTTTATTATGGGTATAATATTTTGACCCCTCCCCCCCCTACATTTAATCAACAGTTCAACATTCAATAGTCATGATTATTCTGTTGTTTTAATCCAGTTAATTAGAAATAATCTACTGCTATATCCCCTTTCCTTTACATTATTTTGAGTCCATTTCCTTGGTTGAAAAAGATACTTGGTGTGGGGGGGTCATTTTATTATGGGTATAATATTTTGACACCCACCCCCCCACCCACATTACATTTCATCAACAGTTCAACATTCAATAGTCATGATTATTCTGTTGTTTTAATCCAGTTAATTAGAAATAATCTACTGCTATATCCCCTTTTCTTTACATTATTTTGAGTCCATTTCCTTGGTTGAAAAGGATACGTGGTGTGGGGGTCATTTTATTATGGGTATAATATTTTGACCC
>OY757014.1:177896950-177921215 GCA_963580285.1 Lucinisca nassula | reverse complement strand
GTCACCGTCAACACTGTAAAGGTCATAAGATCATTTTGGAGACGTTGTTTTCAATTTTGTGGGACTTTTACCCGACATTTGGATGAAATGACATCTCAAGCCCTGTCGCCCAATGAAACCAATAGGGTTTATTAGCGTGTACGGTCCGCCTCGCACCGCGGTTCCTGGACAGGCTTAGATCGTCTAAGCGGTTTACCAGTACTAGTGTGTGGGCCGGATTCAGCTCTGCGTGGAAGCATTTTGCAGCCCATATATTTCTTCAAGCCTTTATGGGCTCTGAAAGTGCCATGTCCAACATGTTGCTCAGTGTTTTGTTTTTCTCTCTCTCTCTCTCTCTCTCATTATGGGCTAGCGCACCGGATTGGGCCAACATCGGGCCGACAGCGATACGACGTCGCCATGTCGTATCGCTGTCGGCCCGACGTAGGCGCAGTTCAGATGATTTACTCTCTCTCACACACACACACACACACACACACACACACACACACACACACACACACACACACACCATTACCTACATGCTGCGCATTAGTCTCTCTCTCTCTCTCTCTCTCTCTCTCTCTCTCTCTCTCTCTCTCTCTCTCTCTCTCTCTCTCTCTCTCTCTGGCAGCGTTCTCTCTCTCTCTCTCTCTCTCTCTCTCTCTCTCTCTCTGGCAGCGTTGTCAAACTTAGTTGCAGAGATGAATGCCTTGACCTGCTCCATCCTTCGAATGAGGATGTAAGGTGAAAATCTTGATCCTGCCCAAACAGCACCAAAAAGATTGTTTTTCTTCTACACTGTTTTTTTTGTAGAAGTAAAAGCCGTACAGGGCTAATGTTATTTGTTAACGGTATATTTTGTTTGTTTGGATTGGAGTTTAACGGCCCAGTCAACACTATTTAGGTCATTTTTGAGCCGGTCAGTTTACCTATCCACACTTTCCTGGGCAGGCTTATACGTAAGCGGTTAACCAGTACAGTGCACATTCTTTCGCCAGAAACTGACAACTGCCCTTCTTGAATCAGCGGAAGGGAGAGAATGACCGTAGAAAAGATTTCGTGATCAATCTCCACGAAAGAATGTTGCCGACCCCGGCGGGAGTCGAATCCGCGTCCTCCTGATCACCAGTCAGACGCGCATCCATTGTTAATAAATATTCTATGTATATGTCGTCGGGCCGACGCTTGACCGACATTCTACGCTGACTGGGTGTCTTCCATTAAAGTTAAAGACCCCTACCTCAGTTTAGTTTTGTATTGGACTAACGGCCCAGTCAACACTATTTTATGTCATTTTTGAGCCGGCCAGTTTACCTGTCCACACTTTTCCTGGGCAGGCTTATACGTAAAGCCACGGTCACAAATCACTATTCGATCCCCGCCCGACTACTCGGGGACTGCGATGGGGTGAGATTGGGCTGGAGTCCGATCGGCGTCCCGCCGGATGTTGGGGCGTCGGTGGTGGTCGGGAGGGGCCCGGTTAAATTTTAACTCGTAGTTAAAATTCTCCCCGAAAACTCACCGACTTCTAGGTCGGTGGCACATCGATAAAAGTCGAGCAGAGCTCGTACCGACGTCGATGTCGATGGCATCGGCTGGCATCCGGTAGTCGTAAAGCGGACCCCGACCAATCAGATAATCGGGCAGTAATCGGCCGAGGCCCGACAGATGATCAAGCGGAATCCGCTGGACGAATCCCGGTTTCGACTGGCGCCGCTCGATCGCTGATTGACGCTCGACTATATAAGGGCCCGATCTCCGATGGGTGCCAGTTTCTAGCAGACCAGTAGGGAGCATTGTACATAAACGTTTCATAACTGCCCATACACGATCCATTGCTTCATCCACCATCAGCGGTAGCAGTTCTTCTCCCGCACACAAGGTTGCAAAGACCACATTGGCACGGTGCCGAGCCCTAAGCAGCCACTCCTGTAACCTCCGGATCCTTTCCTGGGGTGACGGTAGGTGCAGTGGTGGGATAAGAGGCATCTTGTTCCGCTTTTCTTCGAAAGTTTTCCTCGACGTCAAGAAAAAAGGATGTTCACCCACCAACAGAGGTGACCCATTTGTTGTATAGGCAGGAGAGGATGCAGTTTATATACCCCATAACAACTGGACAATTCCCGGCTGGGGTAAACCCGTCCCTTGACCGGCGGCCGGGAACTTGACGGACATCTGCGGAACATCGACCGATGCTCGGGGACTAGTAACAATCGCCGGGTATACGGTCGGTAACCTGCAGTGCACCGGCCTATTTCCGCCCGGCGTATACGCCGATGCTTCCCCGCAAAACTTAGGCTGACACCGCCCGATTCCCGGCGGATGTCTCTCTAGGCCCCACACGGCATACTTTTGCCAAAACCGAGCCAGACACCCATTTCTCGGCTTGGACTGCTCGGCCGACCACAACGTATAGTATAGCTCGGCCGGGGTACGCCGAATTTGTGACCGAGGCATCAGCAGTTAACCAGTACAGTGCACACTCTTTCGCCACTGACAACTGCCCTTCTTGAATCAGCGGATGCCCAGTGGTAGAGGATGGCCATGGAAAATATTTCATCGTCTATCTCCACGAAAGAATGTTGCCGACCCGGCAGGTACCGAACACGCGCCTTTCTGATCACCAGTCAGACGTTCATCCGACCGAGGTACTGAGGCCGATGATTATAATACGAGATATTTTGGCCAGCAATAATCAAGTGTATATAAATGTAAAGTGCAGATAACTCCATGTCAACAGACATACAACGTCTAAACAACGTCCAAGTCAACAGACATACAACGTCTAAACAACGATGCATTGACGCTGACGCAGCAAAGTCGATGCAACAACGAAATTGACATAGCGTGTAGCATCGGCTCCGGAACTTGTTACTCAAAAGTACCAGATTAATGTGGAAAATGATCATACCGACGGTAACGGGCCTCCGTGGCCTAGTGGTTAAGAGTGCTGACTCTTGATCATTAGGTCTCTCACCGCTGTGGTTCGAGTCTCGCTCGGGACATATGTGAGACGCCAAGTTCTGCAACGGAAGGTAAGGTGGTTTTTCTCCGGGTACTCTGGTTTTCGCCCATCTCTGATTAACGATCGCTCGATACGGGTGAAATAATCTTGAAAGGGCCGTAAAACCAAAAAAAAAAAAAAATACGGACGGCAGGTTATGACCTAATTTGGCGTTATTACGTAAAGCTAGAACCTAAAACCACTTCCCATCACGTGAACAAGTCCGTGAAATTAAGACCCCACTAAACCCCATTTTATATAAAGAAAACTGGGGTTTACGGGGAATAACATTAATTTCCTTAGTTCTGTTCCAAGACATAGGCTGTGGGTACTCGTTAGAACCGCCTCAATGAGGTGGTTCTAACGAGCATCCAAAACCTATGTTTGGAGTAAAAATAAGAAAAATATCACAAATCTTCAGCAGAAAAAGATGCCTTTTTTAAGGTTTGAGAAATTTACTATATCCCACGGATGTGTTATCCTAATGCCATATTAACTGAACTTATTTTCTCTGAAACTCTTGTGCAGACATTTTGGAAAGCTTTGAAAAGGTTTGAGGGTCACTGATGAGGCCTTATTGGCCGAAACTAGCTATTCTGGCCCAGAAAACATGTACACTCCATATGTTCCAGTTTTGTGGTGCATTCCTTGCTTCCAAAGGATACACACTTTCGGATGAGTCTTTAAACCTAGGTCCCGTCTCAGTATGGCCTTAGCTGTTGGTGGGACAAAAATTTCAAACACTCACTCACTCACTCCAAAGGATAACCATTTCTAGAACATATTTAACGTCACTATAGCTGGTGTCTGGGAATGTGTGGAGGTCGTAAAAAGTCTCCCTGCCCAACATCATAGTGTAGTTTATATTTTCTTGCCCTTCCAGTGGTGAATTGTGAAATTTTTTAGGGTCACTGATGAGGCCTAATTGGGCAAAACTAGCTAGTCTGGTCCAGAAAACATGTACACTCCATATTTATCCCCACGTTTTTCGAAGAAAAGTGGGGATATTGTTATCGCCTCCGTCTGTCCGTTCGTCCGTCCGTCCGTCTGTCCGGCTATCTCCTCCTACACCGTTCATTGGATTTCAACCAAAATTTGGTGTGTGAGTTACATACATGAATGGCTTCTGCAAGAGCACATTAATTTTTGGACCAGCCCCCAGGGGTCCCTGGAAGAAGTCAAAACGTGGGGATTTGCGATGGCGCGCCATCGACTGCGCGATCTAGTTTACAGTTTTGTTTTTTGTATTCCTTGTTTCCAAAGGACAATCCTTTCTAGAACATATTTTAGAAGTAAGTAGATGAGAGAAAGTACAAAAAAGGGGACAGGGAATTATTGAAAGGTTGTGTGAGTGCTTTTCAGTTTAGACAACATGTACGATAGAAGTTGGTCTTCTGTCTTCCTCGACTGGTAGGCGAGTATCTCTAGCAATGTTAATAATAAGACGATTCATTACGATAACAGGTCCGTGCAATGAACGCCCCTTTAAACCCAACTTTATAGAGAGAGAACTGGGGGTTACAATATTTTGTAACTGGGTATACAATTTGCTGCGTCAGCGTCAATGCATCGCAGTGATGTTGCATTGACGTTGACACGACGTTGTTTAGACGTTGTATGTCTGTTGACATGGAGTTATCTGCACTTTACGTTTACATACACTCGATTATTGCTGGCCAAAATATCTCGTATGATAATCGTCGGCCTCAGTACCTCAGTCGGATGCGCGTCTGACTGGGTATACAATAATTATTTTTCTCATTCCTGCTCCAAGACATACGCCGTGGGTACTCGATAGAACCACTTCACTGCGGCAGTTCCAACGAGCACCAACAGCCATGTTTGAAGCATAAATGAGAAAACTATCACAATTTTTCACCAGAAAAGTAAATATTGTTAAGATATGAAAGAATGCACAAAGTCATACGGATGTAACATCGTAATGGCTAATAGACGATGATAATCAATTTGAAAAAAAAAAATAATAATAATAAAATTCTTTCATGGGAGAGCAGAAAACAAACTGTAGTAACAATGTACATGTATTTTCTACAAGATGTGCCTTTTATAGCTAATGGTACAAGTCTACTGCACTATATGTGTGGCAGATAGTCGACGGAAAACAGAACCCTGACACCAAACATAAACATAAAGTCGGAATAGGCCTCATGAATCATCAGTGTTTGGGTAAAAGTAGTTATATGTAGAACATAGAAGTGTAGGCAATGATCAGGAATCGACACAATTTACCCACAGCTCCCACCAGTTACCAAAGGGGAAAGAAACACAAACATGAAACAACAGACCCTAATGGAAACATCAATAGCGGAAAGCCAATAGGACAGTTACTTTTCCACAAAATGGCAATTCGATATCCAAAACAAAATAAAATAAGTGATACAAACACTCAAAGACAAACCATAACAAAAATAAACAGCGACAGAAGAACCGCCTTGGAGCGGTCAGTGAAACGAATTCCACTGGGCTGGGCGAGAGAGGGGCTTTAATCTTAAAGAATTTATCTAACCTGTTGTTTATGAGTGAAATGTATCTCTCGCTAAGCACTTTATTCATAGAAACAAATTTGTTTTCGTATATACAATATTTTGCTAAAAGAGAGAGAGAGAGAGAGAGAGAGAGAGAGAGAGAGAGAGAGAGAGAGAGAGAGATGTAATTGACCACTTCTGCTTTACCACCGTGTGAAAATAGTTTACGATCCTCTAGCGATATTTCTGGATTTACATTTGTGGTCAACCATGATTAAAGTTCAGTCTAAAACGTTCTTACTTTTGGGCATCTAAGAAATAAATAATGGAATTTTTTTCTGGTTGTTCATTACAGTAACTACAACCCTGATTTTATTAATTTTAAATAGAAATGAATGTGTTACTAAATTTTTATTATTGATTTTGTATTGAAAGTCGCGTAGTTTTGTCTCGAGAAATGTCTTTAATGCTCTTTTTCCACTTTATCTATCTCCGTTTGCCATTTTGTTTGTGAAATGTATTCGTTTACTCTAACCAAAATATCATAAATAGTCTACGCCCTTTCTTTGAACTAATCAAGTCTTGAAAGTATATGTTACAAACTACATTTTGTTTAAATTTAACAGCAAATACACGATTCATGTGAATTTGATCTTTTCATACTTGAGAAATACTATTTACTACATGGTGGTCGTCTAAAAATGTGGCCCTTATATCATATTTCGCCTTTAACTGTTCAAAACTATAAAATACCACTTCCTCACTAGTAAGATCGTAAATTGCTCTTATGCCCATATCGCACCTATTTCTTAAAAACAATTTCCCATTACCAATGTGGTCTTTATGTCATAATGGGCATATAAGAATTTGCTTTAGGTTTTCTACGGGGACAGGTTTACAAAATTCCGACAAGCAGAAAATCCTTCAAAAAATGGATTTTTGTAGGTTGAAACTAAATTTCGCCGCATAAGATTTGGTTTGGACATACCTTATGATCATAAAATACTCAACAGCCTGGGAGCGCAGATCTTGTGACACTCATGTGATTCTGCTTGTTTATGACCTTATCAGATCATGATTAAATGGTCAACAAATAGATCTTATCTTGGGTTTAGCATGATCTTTGGCTAGGTGAATCACATGAAGCTTCTTCGCAAGCTACTGGTACATGGATTAACTATCCAGTGAATTAAGTCTTTTCTGATTGAAAGAAGTCAGACAGTTGCACTTGAATGTGAGTACTCAGATGAGGTTCCAGTTACTTCAGGTGTACCACAAGGATCAGTTCTAGGCACAATATTATTGTTATTATACCTTAACGACATGCCCGACAATGTGTGGTCCCGGGTTCGCCTATTTGCTGGTGACACTGATTATTCGGTCACCCTCCAGAGGGACTTAGACCGCCCCATCATAGAATCTCACTGGGACATGGAATCCAAACATAGAAAGGCGGCATAATGCTGCGTTTTACCAGATATGCACTTCTTGTTTAAAATGCTGGTATTTAAGTGTTAAACTAACAGTTTTAGATTACAACTAGGATGAAAATTATTTTAGCTGCCCTTTATATTACAGCGAAAGTAACCTTTTGTGAACGGAAAAGAAATTTATGAAAGCACTTTTATCTCAGGACATCTTAAGTTTCCTCAATACATTTGCACAAGAAAAATATAGATGAAAGATTTGCAAGTTGATTTTCCCCAAAATATAATCCTGATTTCCGTTTAAAAATCCATGTCCCACAAGAAAAAGGGTTGGAGGTATAAACGGTTATTACAGCAAGTACTTTCTTGCATTAGCAACATCCCTGTGCCTTTGAAAATAAATGAAATTCTTAATTTTTCACTTTTACCAGGAAAAAAGGAAGCCGCTTTATAGACTTTTTAAAAGTTACTAAAACAGCTGCAGATCAATAGTTCAATTCAAATACTAACGACTCGGACAAAGCTTTCTATCAAAAAGGCTACCTGAATTGAAAACCAGATTTTTTTGACATGTTTATTCTCGATCGGCGCCATCATCTCCTTTTCTTGCGGTAAATCTGAAATGCTGAGATTTCATCAATTATGCCTTCCACATTTTATTTTCTCCATCATCAATGAAAATACCTTGAAAAGTCAGCTATGTAGCCTTCTTCCTGCGTATACCATAATGAAATCGCCTATCTTGGAAGCCTGTCATCACTGATAAATTAGTGTAGCTGTCAAATTGAAGAGATTTCCATCTTGCCAAATGCAAAAACGTATTCATACGCCTTGGAACTAATTTCCCCTAAAAAAACAATAGTACACCATTGCTTTAAATTTAAAACATAATATTCATATTTGAAACTGTCTTGCGCCTAATTTCACGTACTTTCTAACATAATTTGTTCGTTAATTCATGAATAGTATGCCTTCATTTCTGAACAAGTTTCTACGTGTAACATTGTCCTGTTTGTGTTGTTCACCCCTGTTCCCAAGTAAACAAGTTGAAAAAGGTAGATTTCTTTTTTAACTTCTTTCAGCAAAACATATTAAAAGCATTGGGCTTCTATGAAATTTTACCAACCCGCACATTGGTAAGTAGGTGACACAACAGATCATTAATTGGATTAGATAAATATGTCCAAACATCAATTATTTGTTTATGGTGACTCATGTGAACAGAAAACAGCGTGTTGTTGTTAATGGTGAATCTTCAGTATGGGCGCCAGTTTTGTCTGGAGTCCCACAAGGGACTGTTCTTGGTCCTCTATTGTTCACCCTGTACATCAATGATATTTCCTCTGACATTGACTAAGAAATAAGACTTTTCGCAGATGACTGTGTTTGTTACCGGGAAATTAGAGATACAGATGACTCACTGAAACTTCAGGCTGACATAGATAGATTAGGATGTTGGGCCCGAAAATGGGGCATGAGATTTCAGCCAGTTAAATGCAATATTATGCAGATAACAAGGAAGAGATCTAATAAAGTTGAGGCTTCTTACACTTTAGAGGGAACGGTCCTCGAAAATGTGAATTCCATTAAATACCTTGGCGTGACAATCACTCACGATTTGAGATGGAATACACACATTAGCAATATGTGTACAAAGGCGAATAGAACTCTTGGATTCCTGAGGCGAAATCTTCATCAGTGTCCCCAGGATGTGAAAGAGACAGCATACAGGGGACTTGTTCGCCCAATCTTGGAATATGGTAGTTGCATCTGGGACCCAAGCGGAGTGGTCCTAAACGAAGAAATTGAAAAAGTTCAGAATAGAGCGGCTAGATTTGTAACTGGAAATTACTGCTTTGAAACTGGGAGCATGACTGGAATTCTAGGAAAATTAAGATGGGAGTCTCTCAAGAAAAGGAGAAAAGACAGTAGGCTCATACTCTTATACAAAGGTCTAAAGGGTGCTGCCAGCATTCCAACAGATGACCTTGTTCCCCCGGCTAGGCACTGTAGAAAGCACCATTCAATGACGTTTCAGACCCTTACTGCAAGAACGGATATTTATAAAAAATCGTTCTTCCCCCGAACCATTAGAGATTGGAATGCCCTTCCGGATTCTATTATTTCGACGGCGGAAGGTGCTGATGATTGTGTAGCTAAGTTTACATCTTTGGTTAGAGCTAGGGACTAACTTCCCATATCACAGGTCCTGGTGTATGAATGTCATTTGACGTGTCACCAGTAACAATTCTGATTCTGATTCTGATGTAACAAATCAATGGGTAAAAATCACTGCTATAACATAGCAGTTATTGGAAGTGATCAGAAGCCTTTTGGACAAAAATCCTGGTGCTGAACAGGCTGCTTTCATTCTTTCAGTTCAAATATGGGGATAAACTCTTTTTATCATATTTTTTTTTTGTTTTGGATTTTATTCCAGTATCAAATCACCCACCCAGTAAACACAATCAATAATACAGTGAAACTTTGGTGCAGTGATTCATAAATTGTTATAAAGTGCATGAATGAAATATATAAAATGAAATACTAAAAGCACCAAAGAAGGTCAATCATTTTACAAGCTAAATGCAAGAGATTGCAACACCTCAACCCAATCAGTGATCTTACTGCCAACTTGGTAGAACTGGTCATTTTTGGCTACCATACACTGAATTTAAAAATAGTACCAGGTGAAATAATTCCATTTTTTGGGGGTGGGGGAGGAATCATTAATTTTCAGTACTATTTAGGTATTTTACTTGAAATTCCACCCTTGCAGTGCCTAAAGGCAACCTTTAGCCACAATTCTATGATAGTATTTTACACATTTTTGTTCTGTGGATTAAGATATCATTTTTGCAAAACCATGGAAAAATGCAATAAATTACTAACATGGTGACTTTCCAATAAAAATATTTTGCTTTCATATTCTTACACTTACATGGACTACCATTTGATGAAAAATCTGTTTGGGTAACTATTTGCAAATATGATTTTTTCAGTACCTCAAATGTAGTGAAATAACTGTATTGAGGAACCTTAAATCACCTTCTTTAAAGTAGCTTTTTGTTGTCTGTGGCGTTACTAAACCGTACAAATGTGAAATGGTTAGAATATACAAGATAAAAATTGCAACATGTGTGCACGTCGGCGATTTCGAAAAAAAAAAACAACAAAAATAAAAACAACAGAAGACCATCATGAAAACATGCCAATGCAATTTTGACCCTCTTAAACTCCACTTTTATCCAGTAGAATGGGGTTTGTAGGGGTGTACATTATTTTTCGCATTTCTGCCCAAAACATAGATCTTTGGTACTCGTCTGAAAAAAATAAAATAAAATAATAATAATAATAATAATAATGGCCTCACTCATACTCTTTAATAACTGGAGTATAGTATGCATATTACAGGACCTTCGTTTGAATAAACTCTCGTCAAAGGAATAAACACTTCTCAAAGCATAAACTAACGTCTATTCTAGTTGTAAGTTTCACAAGAACGAAGTAGAAACTATTTCAGCTCACTGAAAAACAAACTTTATTTCGTAAACAAAAACAACAACAAAAAAAAACTTCCCATCACGAAAGGAAAGTTCCTTCCGTTGAATAGGCCAATAGGGGACAGACTTTCTTCCAAAGTATTTTCAGTAATGAAACAAAGCGAAAGCAACGACAAAGAATTCTCAAAAGGAAATATGGCCCTGGTGTAGATTTCACATCTCCATCTGTTTCATGCAAAAATAGATTGATTTACGATCAGCACTAGCATTATAATCGATCCCTATGTGATGAAACCAAACATGATAATAACCACGGCCTTTCCTTCCAAACGATGTCAAAATGGTGTCAGTAGTTTCCAAATTTGCAATATTGTGACGCAAGTAACCGTACAGTTAATTCAGCATTTTTTTTCCAAGTTGCCGTACTTAAAAAAAGCCAAGTTGCCGTACTTGAAAAATCCAAGTTGCCGTACTCCTCTGTACTTTGTTTTTTTGAAAGAAAACTGCATTATAAAGCGGACGTTTCATACTTATACACAACTACTTTTCTAACCATCTGAAAGTTGTCCACATGAGTCTTTACTTTAATAAATTGCACATGTAGACAGATTGTTTAACATTTTGATAGATAGATAGATAGATAGATAGATAGATAGATAGATAGATAGATAGATAGATATTTAGCGAATAAAGCGTAATATATATATATATATATATATATATATATATATATATATATATTTCATCAGCCTAAATACTTTTGTAAAGTAGAAGTAAAACAAAGATCAGGAATTGATACAATTAACTTACTCCATCCATAAAAGACACCAAAGGGAAAGAAATACAAACATTAAGCGACCAGACCATAATGGAAACCTAAACAAAGGAAGGCCATATGGACAGTTACTTTCCCACAAAATGGCCATATGGCCATCCAAAATTAAAAGACACAAGTGATACACACAGTAAGTAACAAACAACAACATAAATAAATCGCCACAGAAGAGCCGCCTTGGAACGGTCAGTGGAAGATTTCCACTGGGGGGGGGGGGGGGGGGCTTAAATCGATTTTACGTGGCCACAATCCTCGCCCTTACTTCCGTCGCGATTTAGACAAATAATTTATTCAGTCCGCATGAAGGCCTCCTAACTCATCAGTGCAACATCTCCGTGAACACAGAAATCAAAGAACCACAGAGGTGAGACAACGGTGAGGACTCGACAGCAAGAAACCACTGAAATGCTGGAGCAAAAGAAAACCAACAAGCCTTCATGAATGACGGTTAAACAAATAAAGCTCTTATATCTATCTCAAGACAGGGACATGGATCATTCACACAGAGCTCTTCGTCAATAACAAAACGATCCGGGATTACTAAATTTCCTTAATTAAAGCAGACCTTGATTCGAGAAATTCAATGAATACTAGGTTTTACCAACCTCTCTTTTTCATTTCCAATATGCATATGATCAGTAAGATAGACGATGTGAGCGGAAGATTGCGATTGACCTGGACTAGTTTGTTTGTAGGGGTCCCAGGGGGTGGCAGCATATTCTAGTTTAGGTCTAACTAGTGACTTGTATGCTGTTGCCTTGATGTCCTTTGGGCATGCAGAGAGATTCCTGCGTAGGATAGGAAAGCAACTGTATGGCTGTCTGGCGTAGATAGCATGTCATAGTCTAGCTACTAGACCTTGATGTCATATTAACCAATTACCAACCTTCATGTGTGTTTTTATCAAATATGAAACCTTGTTAGACTTTAATCTTGTCTCAGACACCAAGGTCTAGTACAATGCGAATTTTACCTCGCAAGATCCTTGGTAAATGATTGATTACAGCTACAGTCATGAAATGTTTATTGCCTTTCTGTACCCCTTACCGAACACCAACTGATAAGGCAAACTGGCATTTTAGTCAGAGTATATCTTCCCAAGATCAAATAAGGGGTAGAAGAATATTACTTATTAACTTTAAAATATGATATCCGACTAGAAGCTAGTCTAAGCATGTCAGTGTGACTATTTCACACCAGTGTACTGTCTATAGCCAGGTTTTTTGCTTTACTTCTGGCAATGGATGTTATATGATGACTCCATTATCTTGCTTTTGTTGCCGATTCTGATGTACTCAGACTAAGTCTTGTCTGGGTGAAAACGCATCTACCAGTCTCTCTCCCATGCTTGTAAATGATTAAAGTCCTCTTGAGCGACAGCAACTCGGTACAACAAGCAGTGATCAGCGAACAGGGGAGACGCGTGGTGGCAAGTCGTTGATGTATATGAGGAAGAGGAGAGTGCCGAGCACTGTACTCTGTGGAACACCAGAAGTAACGGGCGCAGACGAAGAAATCATCAATTACGACTTTCTGGTATCCATCAGCAATGAAATTGTGCGGAACCTCGTGAAAGGCCTTACTGAAATCCAGTAGGATGACATTTATGCGCTGTCTGTTGTTCATTCCGCCGGCTTGCTATCAGCTGGTATCACATGACCCCCCCCCCCCCCCCCCCCGAGCAGGGAGAACGACAAAATGTACAGCGAAAGAGCCGATTACTGTGCAGAGTTTCATCCTGCAAACCTGGAGTTTATGTAATAAACTGAGCGTGACAGCTCAATGGTTAAGCCCAGAGTGGTTAGTGCACTTGACTCAGATGCCAGAGGCCCTCGGTTCGACCCGGCGATGATTATTTCGGTGTCTGAACACCATTTACAGCGATGAATGTCAAAATGCGCACCGCCCTTTGGATCGGAACGTTTAACTGGAGGCACCGGCCCCCGCCCATAGGGGCTTGAAGAAATATATGGGCTGCATGATGCTTCCACGCAGAGCTGAATCCGGCCCGCACACTAGTACTGGTAAACCGCTTGGAGGATCTAAGCCTGTCCAGGAACCGCGGTGCGAGGCAGACCGCCCATGCTAATAAACCCTATGGGTTTCATTGGGCGACAGGGCTTGAGATGTCATTTCATCTCAATGTCGGGTAAAAGTCCCACAAAATTGGAAGCAACGTCTCCAAAATGACCTTAAAAGTGCTGACGGGGACGTTAAACCTCAAATCAAACAAACAAACTGGAGGCGCCCTGTTCAGGGAGAGTCATCCCCCCATGCAGGTTAACTGTTTGTTTGTTTTGGGGTTTACGGCCAAGTCAACACTATTAAGGCCGTTTTTGAGCCTGTCAGTTTACTTTTCCTGGGCAGGCTTATACGTAAGAGGTAACCAGGAGAGTGCACATTCTTTCGCCAGAAACTGACAACTGCCCTTCTTGAGCCAGCGGAATGGAGAGAATGACCGTAGAAAAGATTTCATGATCAATCCCCGCGAAAGAATATTGCCGACCCCGGCAGGTATCGAACCTGCTTCCCCATGCATCCGACTGAGCTACCGAGGCCGGCGCTGTGCAGGTTAAGACCTCTACCGTAATTGCAAGATTGATGTGTGCTGTAAATCTGCAAGTAATGGTAAAATGTGGCCGATCCCAGTATCAGTGAGTAGAAAGGTCCTGGTGCACGTCTGTTTGGTTTGAGGTTTAACGTCCCCTTCAACACTGTAAAGGTCATTTTGGAGACGTTGATAACAATTTTGTGGGACTTTTACCAGACATTGAGATGAAATGACTTCTCAAGCCCTGTCGCCCAGTGAAACAAATGGACGGACTCGCATCGCTTTGCTTGCCCAGGCTTAGATCCTCTAATTACCAGTACTCGTTTGCGGCTCAGTTACAGCTCTGCGTGGTGCATTATGCAGCCCATATATTTCTTCAAGCCCCGATGGGCGGTGGGAATATGGATAGTGTTTCTCTTTTGTTTCGGTATTAAAAAGTTCTTGCTCGGCTCCCATGGCGGGGCTTGAAGAAATAGGTGGGCTGCATGATGGTGCCAGGCAGAGCTTAAACCGACCGCTTAGGAGTATTGGTAAACCGCCTAAAGGATCCAAGCCTGTCCAGGCAAAGCGGTGCGAGTCGGGCCGCCCATTCATATAAACCCTATTGGTTTCATTGGGCGACAGGGATTTTTTTTTTATTTTGGTTTTACGGCCCTTTCAAGATTTTTTCACTCATATCGAGCCGATCGTTAATCAGAGGTGGGCGAAAACCGGAGTACCCGGAGAAAAACCATCTGACCTTCCGTTGCAGAACTTGGCGTCTCACATATGACCCGAGCGAGGCTCGAACCACAGCGGTGAGGGACCTAATGATCAAGAGTCAGCGCTCTTAACCACTAGGCCACGGAGGCCCGTAAGCGACAGGGAATGAGATCTCATTTCATCTCAATGTCGGGTATATAAAAGTCCCACAAAATTGTAAGCTAGGTCTCCAAAATTACTTATACAGTGTTGATGGGGACGTTAAACAGTGTTAATTGGGACGTTAACCCTCAAATCAAACAAATCAAAAGGTTATTGCTAGTATCGTCTAATTCTAACAAATACCCACATCATACATGTACTCTCACATTTATGCGGTTTTTGTGTATCTTTGAAACGACCCCATGTCAATTCTCATTGATTCAGAAATTCTTCCTTAGATATTGACGGCAAAATGATCTTCTTGCCTGTAAATTGATGTGTTAGCATTTGATAACAGATTAACATGCATGATAGTATTGTGTCAGTGCCGTTGAAAGTCAAATACTTGTAATTTGGACTAAAAATTCTACTTTCCTCAGATGAACCGGAGGTCGCCATCTTATTGTTCGCCGCAGTGATGTTGCCCGGCTTTTTGTCACGTGACAGGAATATTTTTAGATGGAAATTCCCAACAACAACAAATAAACAAAAATGAAAACGACGATTTTCACAAAGTTCTGAAGTGGTATTTGGTTGCAGAAGATTACAAATGACAAAGCTAGATGAATAGAAGAAATAAAACCGAAAAACACGCTTTTCATTTTTGAAGCCCGATAGCTCAATAATGCACCTTTAAGGTGCTGAAGAAAATGTCATAAAGAATTACTGTAGTATAGCCACATTTGTAATGCTGTCAAAATGCTCATATATCCTTAATTTGTAAGGGAACTGGACCCTCGCCGTTACTCTTTCATATAAGCCACACACATAGCGTATCAGAGCTGCGTTATATTTTAAAAGCAAGACAGAAAAAAACAATTAGTCACCTAATATTCTCTAAAGTAACTTTTACTCATTTTTGTTCAATGAAAGTTGAATGCAAAAAGAACTGCATGTTCGAGCCCTTGACATTTTACATACATTTTTCGCTTATGCGACTCGAACCCAAACGATAAGAATTTAGAGTCCTAAACGCTATTCGGACCCCCCCCCCCCCCACACACACACACACACTCTGTATAAATTCTTCACATATTAATATTATCATCTGTTCTCGACACTTCCTCTGTACCCGGAAAATTTTGTGAAAAAGAAGTAGACACTGAGGTCATATCGGGGAAAAATAATAGGGAATGGAAAAAAAAAGGAATAGGGAATAAGAAACCAACTTGGTGTCAATAATAAATTTATGGATTTGAAAGAAATATAAACTAATTGGCAAGGATCAAAATTCGGAATAAAAATGAGCCAATTAGGTCAACATAAGTATGTGATACTTGTTTTCTGTCATAAAACTTAGACCTCTTTTGGTCTAAAGGAGATCAGACACCCATCACAAAAACACGCCTAATTCTGACCATCTTGAACTCTTTATTTAGTAAAACTGTGGTTAACAAGGTTAAACCCTTATTTCTCTTATTCCTGCTCTAAAATGTAGATTGTGGGTACTCGTTCCAACGTGTACCCTCAATCTATATTGTGGCGGCCGTAAAACGTCTACCCGTACATCAACCATAGTGCAGTTTATATTTTACTTTTGGTCCTTTGAGATCGGCGTGAGTATTCTGAGAAATCAGAAATAAATTATTAGTTTAGACTCAAATTCTAGACAGGTTTTTAATTATTTAGATCTCATTTTGATTTATATCAGTCTTTGAATCGACTGCCTATTCGAAATTCGCAAAATTGCAGTATGCTTCCTCTGGCTTTCATTGCCGGATCATTATAGGGTCACTGATGAGGCTTTATTAGCCGAAACTACGTAGTATGACCCATCTTCTTTCTTATGAATATTTTCATTGCTCTTAAAGGAACTCATTTTTGATTTTTATTTGAGCAGAAGTAAGATAAATATCACTATTTTTCATCTGGAAATTTTCGTTTTTTTCGGTGGTAAAATTAACAATGTATTTTAAATAGGCGTGTTTTCGTAATGAAAGAAAACGACAGAAAATATTGGAATGTTCACAATAAATAATTGTAATGTTCACAATAAATAAATAAATAAATAAATATATAAATAAATAATAAAACACTCCTTAAAATTAGAAAAACTATTATCTGGAAGATTCTATTGTCACGTAAGTGTTAATATCATAACGCTAACACGCCTATACAAATACATTGCCACCTTTATCGCCGAAAAAATGCAAATTTTATGATGAAAAATTGTGATATTTTTCTTATTTCTGCTCCAAATATATTAGAGCAGAAACAAGAACAAGAGGCTCAATGAGCCTAAACCGCTCACCTGAGGAACTTAAGTTTTAACAATTCACAGACTTGACTACTAAATCTGCTAATAGAATCCAGCCCATTGACCCTTACAGGATATAAGTCATGATTATTGCATTGCATTCCAAGTTTGAGACTTCTAGCTTCTATAGTTCCTGAGAAATCTTTGACGAAAATTTAACATTGGTCAAAACGGAGAGAAAGAAGAATGAAAGAACAGATGAACAAATAAGCTGAGAAAGCCCAATGTCTCTTACACAAAATAAGTCATCATTATTCTATTGAATACCAAATTTGATGCTTCTAGCTTTTATAGTTCCTGAGAAATCTTTGATTAAAAATTTAACATTGGTCTATTATCTCTATATGGAGAGAAAGAAGAATGAAGGAACAAATGAACCAGACTAGCTCCAAAACCTAATGCAGCCTTTCCCCTTGCCCAATGGTGCTACACATAAAATTTAAACAAGATTGGTCGACTGCCTTCTGAGATATGCTTCATTGAAAGTGTGGACGACGGATGGACGGACGACAGACGACGGACTCCGAAGCCTTGGTATACTATCGGCTCACTGGAGCCTTTGGCTCAGGTGAGCTAAAAATTCAAGTCGCTATTTCTGTCACAACATTTTCCCTACGTTAAGTCTATGGGCAAATTTTTTTGTCTCTCAAGGTCACGTAACTCCGAGGTCAATATTCCGATTCGGCCCAAAATCGAACTTAACCGAGATTTTATGCCTGTCCTCGTTACCTGCAAGTTTGAAGCTGATATGAATAAAAATAAAGTTGCTATCGTGGTCACAACGTATTTTTTTATGCTCAAGGGCAGGTAACTCCAAGGCAAATATTCCGATTCGGCCCAAAATCGAACTTAACCGAGATTTTATATCTGTCCTCGATACCTGCAAGTTTGAAGCTGATCTGAAAAAAATTCAAGTCGCTATCGTAGTCGCAACATTTTCCCTAACTAAGTCTATGGGCAAATTTTTTGTCGCTCAAGGTCACGTAACTCCGAGGTCAATATTCCGATTCGGCCCAAAATTGAACTTAACCGAGATTTTATGCCTGTCCTCGTTACCTGCAAGTTTGAAGCTGATATGAATAAAAATAAAGTTGCTATCGTGGTCACAACGTATTTTTTTATGCTCAAGGACAGGTAACTCCAAGGCAAATAATCTGATTCGGCCCAAAATCGAACTTAACCGAGATTTTATGTCTGTCCTCGTTACCTGCAAGTTTGATGCTGATCTGCAAAAAAAATTCAAGTCGCTATCGTAGTCACAACATTTCCCCTATGTAAAGTCTGTGGGCAAATTTTTTGTCGCTCAAGGTCATGTAACTCCGAGGTCAATATTCCGATTCGAACTTAACTGAGATCTTACGCCTGTCCACGTTACCTGCAAGTTTGAAGCTGATCTGAATAAAAATAAAGTTGCTATCGTGGTCACAACGTATTTTTTATGCTCAAGGGCAAGTAACTCCAAGGCAAATAATCCGATTCGGCCCAAAATCTAACTTAACCGAGATTTTATGTCTGTCCTTGTTACCTGCAAGTTTAAAGCTGATCTGAAAAAAATTCAAGTCGCTATCGTAGTCACAACATTTTCCCTATGTTAAGTCTATGGGCAAATTTTTTGTCGCTCAAGGTCACGTAACTCCGAGGTCAATATTCCGATTCGGCCCAAAATCGAACTTAACCGGGATTTTATGCCTGTCCTCATTACCTGCAAGTTTGAAGCTGATCTGAATAAAAATAAAGTTGCTATCGTGGTCACAACGTATTTTTTCATGCTCAAGGGCAGGTAACTCCAAGGCAAATAATCTGATTCGGCCCAAAATCGAACTTAACCGTGATTTTATGTCTGTCCTTGTTACCTGCAAGTTTGAAGCTGATCTGAAAAAAATTCAAGTCGCTATCGTAGTCACAACATTTTCCCTATGTTAAGTCTATGTGCAATTTTTTTGTCGCTCAAGGTCACGTAACTCCGAGGTCAATATTCCGATTCTGCCCAAAATCGAACTTAACCGAGATTTTATGCCTGTCCTCGTTACTAGCTACAGTGATGACAACATTTTCCCATGTTAAGTCGATAGGCAATTTTTCGGGCGCTCAAGGGGACGTTACTCTTGAGTGAATTATCTGATTCGGCCCAAAATCGAACTTGACCGAGATTTTATGCCTGTACTGGTTATCTGCAAGAATGAAGTCGATCAGAAAAAAATTGACGGAGCTAGAGTGATGACAAGCTTTTTCCTATGTGAAGTCTATGGGAGCTAGATGTTGCCATGGCAACCAGCGTTCCACTCAGATCTGCCTGAAAACCTTATGAAGCCTTTCCACTTGCCCAATAATGCGACACATGAAATTTGATCAAAGTTGGCCAAGTAGTCTTTAAGATATACATTTTTGAAATTCCCATTAACCCTAATGCAAAAACACACAAGGGCAGGTAACTCTTAAGTGAATGATCCGATTCTGCCAGTTATCGAAATTGACCGAGATTTCATGGCTGTGCTGGTTATCTGCAAGAATAAAGCCAATCTGAAAATAATTGAAGCAGCTACGGTGATGACAACATTCTCCCCATGTTAAGTCAATAGGCAATTTTTTCCACGCTCAAGGACACGTAACTCCTGAGTGAATAATCCGATTCAGCCCAAAATCGAACTTGATCGAGATTTCATGCCTGTCCTCGTTATCTGCAAGAATGAAGTCGATCAGAAAAAAATTGACGGAGCTAGAGTGATGACAAGCTTTTTCCTAACGCTCAAGGGCACGTAACTCCTGAGTGAATAATCCGATTCAGCCCAAAATCGAACTTGATCGAGATTTCATGCCTGTCCTCGTTATCTGCAAGAATGAAGTCGATCAGAAAAAAATTGACGGAGCTAGAGTGATGACAAGCTTTTTCCTATGTTAAGCCTATGGGAGCTCTTTGTTGCTGTGGCAACCAGAGTTCTCATCCGATCTGCACGAAAACCTAATACAGCCTTTCCCCCTACCTGATGATGGTTCATATGAAATTTAATCAAGGCCGGCCCACTGGTTCCAGAGATATACTTCGTTGAAAGTGTGGACGACGGGCGACGGACGCCGGCTCGTGGTATACTAATACCTCACATGAGCCTTCGGCTCAGATGAGCTAATAATGCGACACATGAAATTTGATCAAAGTTGGCCAAGTAGTCTTTAAGATATACATTTTTGAAATTCCCATTAACCCTAATGCAAAAACACACAAGGGCAGGTAACTCCTAAGTGAATGATCCGATTCTGCCAGTTATAGAACTTGACCCAGATTTCATGGCTGTGCTGGTTATCTGCAAGAATAAAGCCAATCTGAAAATAATTGAAGCAGCTACGGTGATGACAACATTCTCCCCATGTTAAGTCAATAGGCAATTTTTTCAACGCCCAAGGGCACGTAACTCCTGAGTGAATAATCCGATTCAGCCCAAAATCGAACTTGATCGAGATTTCATGCCTGTCCTCGTTATCTGCAAGAATGAAGTCGATCAGAAAAAAATTGACGGAGCTAGAGTGATGACAAGCTTTTTCCTAACGCTCAAGGGCACGTAACTCCTGAGTGAATAATCCGATTCAGCCCAAAATCGAACTTGATCGAGATTTCATGCCTGTCCTCGTTATCTGCAAGAATGAAGTCGATCAGAAAAAAATTGACGGAGCTAGAGTGATGACAAGCTTTTTCCTATGTTAAGCCTATGGGAGCTCTTTGTTGCTGTGGCAACCAGAGTTCTCATCCGATCTGCACGAAAACCTAATACATCCTTCCCCCTACCTGATGATGGTTCATATGAAATTTAATCAAGGCCGGCCCACTGGTTCCAGAGATATACTTCGTTGAAAGTGTGGACGACGGACGACGGACGACGGACGCCGGCTCGTGGTATACTAATACCTCACATGAGCCTTCGGCTCAGGTGAGCTAATAATGCGACACATGAAATTTGATCAAAGTTGGCCAAGTAGTCTTTAAGATATACATTTTTGAAATTCCCATTAACCCTAATGCAAAAACACACAAGGGCAGGTAACTCCTAAGTGAATGATCCGATTCTGCCAGTTATAGAACTTGACCCAGATTTCATGGCTGTGCTGGTTATCTGCAAGAATAAAGCCAATCTGAAAATAATTGAAGCAGCTACGGTGATGACAACATTCTCCCCATGTTAAGTCAATAGGCAATTTTTTCAACGCTCAAGGGCACGTAACTCCTGAGTGAATAATCCGATTCAGCCCAAAATCGAACTTGATCGAGATTTCATGCCTGCCCTCGTTATCTGCAAGAATGAAGTCGATCAGAAAAAAATTGACGGAGCTAGAGTGATGACAAGCTTTTTCCTAATTCCCATTAACCCTAATGCAAAAACACACAAGGGCAGGTAACTCCTAAGTGAATGATCCGATTCTGCCAGTCATCGAACTTGACCGAGATTTCATGGCTGTGCTGGTTTTCTGCAAGAATAAAGCCAATCTGAAAATAATTGAAGCAGCTACGGTGATGACAACATTCTCCCCATGTTAAGTCAATGGGCAATTTTTTCAACGCTCAAGGGCACGTAACTCCTGAGTGAATAATCCGATTCAGCCCAAAATCGAACTTGATCGAGATTTCATGCCTGTCCTCGTTATCTGCAAGAATGAAGACAATCAGAAAAAAATTGACGGAGCTAGAGTGATGACAAACTTTTTCCTATGTTAGTCTATGGGAGCTATTTGTTGCCATGGCAACCAGAGTTCCAATCCGATCTGCCCGAAAACAGTATGCAACCTTTCCCCCTACCTGATAATGCTTCACATGAAATTTGATCAAGATTGGCCCACTGGTTCCGGAGATATACTTCTTTGAAAGTGTGGACGACGGACGACGACGACGGACGACGACGACGGACGACGGACGCCGGACGCCGGCTCGTGGTATACTAATACCTCACATGAGCCTTCGGCTCAGGTGAGCTAAAAATAAGGTTTACCCCTGTAAACCCCAGTTTTACTATATAAAAGTGGGGTTCGAGGGGGTCAAAATTATATAGGCGTGTTTTCGTAATGCTTTAAGGATTTCTTTGCAATGCTCCAAAGAGAGATCCACTTACCTTAACAAAAAATGACAGAATTAACCTTTTAAACCCTATAGCATGCATGGTAGTTAACAATTCATGATTGATAAAATTGCTTCCCTCTTCCGAATTGCACGCCAGCGGTTTGGGTCTCAGATTCTATGACGGCTCCAACGTAAAGCCTTACTTAAAAATTTAATTTTAGTTAAACTCCAATACAAACAAATACACAAACAAAATTTAAGTTAATGGTTGGTGCCTGATCGGGCCCACCTGAGTCTAAATGTTAAATTTCGTTTGCTCCAGCGTTTCAGTTAGTTCATACAGTCGAGTCCTCACCGTTGTTTTATCTCTGTATCTCTGTAGCTGTGTAGATTTTAATGTTCTCGGAGATGTAGTCTGGCCCAGAAAACATGTAACACTCCATATTTTTCACTTCTGTGGTGTATTCCTTGCTTCCAAAGGATAACCCTTTTATAGAACATATTAGAAAGTAGAAGTAAAACAAAAATCAGGAATCGATACAATCAACTTACTCCACCCACCAAAGACACCAAAGGGAAAGAAACACAAACATTAAGCGACCAGACCACAATGGAAACCTAAACAAAGGAAGGCCATAAGGACCGTGACTTTCCCACAAAATGGCCATATGGCCATCCAAAATAAAAAAACACAAGTGATACACACAGTAAGTAACAAACAACAACATAAATAAACCGCCATAGAAGAACCGCATTGGAACGGTCAGTGGAAAGATTTCCACTGGGGGACTTAAATCGATTTTACGTGTCCACAAACCTCGCCCTTACTTCCGTCGCGATTCAGACAAATAATTTGTTCTACCGCATGAAGGCCTCCTAACTCATCAGTGCAACATCTCTCTGTGAACACAAATAAATAAAGAACCACAGAGGTGAGACAACGGTGAGGACTCGACAGCAAGAAACACTGGAATGCTGGAGCAAAAGAAAACCAACAGTTAGACTCCGATAGAAAGCCTTCATGCGGACTGAACCAATTATTTGTCTAAACCATGACAGAACCAAGGTTGATGATTTGGCCATGTAAAATCGATTTAAGCCACCCCCCCCCCCACCCCTCCACCCCCACTACAACCCTCCCCAACACACACCCTGGTGAAATACTTTTTGCTGTCCGTTCCTAGGTGGATCTTCTGTCGGGGTTTATTTTTTTGTTATTGTTTGCCTTCGTATGCATATATTGCTTATATCTTTTTATTTTGGATTGCCGTTTGGTCATTTTCTGGGAAAGTAACTTTCATTTCGGCTATCCGCTAGTGGTGTTTCCATAAGGGTTTAGTTGTTTGATCTCTGTGGTTGTTTGATTTTTGTGTTCACGGAGAAGTTGCACTGATGACATAGGAGGCCTTCATGCGGACTAAACAAATTATTTGTCTTAATCGCGACGGAAGTAAGGGCGAGGATTGTGGCTACGTAGAAGCGATTTAAGCCCTCCAGTGGATTTCGTTTCCGCTGACCGTTCCAAGGCGGTTCTTCTGTCGCGGTTTATTTTTGTTATGGTTTGTCTTTGGGTATTTGTGTCGCTTATATTATTTTATTTTTGATAGCCCATTGGCCATTTTGTGTGAAAGTAACTGTCCCTTTGGCTTTCCGCTGTTGGTGTTTCCGTTGGGATCTGTTGTTTCATGTTTGTGTTTCTTTCCCTTTGGTGTCTCTGATGGGAGTTGTGGGTTAATTGTATCGATTCCTGATCATTGCCTCCCCTTCTATTAGCTACTTCATATTTGTGTTTCTTTCCCTTTGGTGTCTCTGATGGGAGCTGTGGGTTAATTGTATCGATTCCTGATCATTGCCTCCCCTTCTATTAGTTACTTCATGTTGGTGTTTCTTTCCCTTTGGTGTCTCTGATGGGAGCTGTGGGTTAATTGTATCGATTCCTGATCATTGCCTCCCCTTCTATTAGTTACTTCATGTTGGTGTTTCTTTCCCTTTGGTGTCTCTGATGGGAGCTGTGGGTTAATTGTATCGATTCCTGATCATTGCCTCCCCTTCTATTAGTTACTTCATGTTGGTGTTTCTTTCCCTTTGGTGTCTCTGATGGGAGCTGTGGGTTAATTGTATCGATTCCAGATCATTGCCTCCCCTTCTATTAGTTACTTCATGTTCGTGTTTCTTTCCCTATGGTGTCTCTGGTTGGAGGTGTTGTATGTGTAATTGTATCGATTCCTGATCATTGCCCCCCCCCCCCCTTCTATTAGTTACTTCATGTTTGTGTT